>JAJLUF010000115.1:0-29427 GCA_030569995.1 Lachancea cidri
ACGGACACAGATTTCATCTCAAGCATTAACAGACTGCAACGCATTCGTTTACGTGCAATCGAGATGGAAACACTTCAATTGCAACGGGTCAAGACGCACTTCAATTCAAGAATGGCGGAATTCACATCGGCAGTCAAAAACTACTATGCAGCTAAAGCGGAAGGAGAACATCCAGAAAATCCAATAAACTCGTTCGGAGCCATTTTTGTCGATCTCGACCCTTATAAAGTTTCAGGGATGAAAATGGCGTTAGCCGGCAAGAATGAGGATATCACTGAGTTTGAATTAGAGAGTGCTCATGAATACCCAGTACTTGCTCTCAATGCTCAGGTGAATACACCAAAAAAGTTGTTCCCTCTGAATGAGCTACCATCAGAAATACTGAGTCTTGTGCTGGATAGACTTTCTCAGAAAGCGGAGGTCGTAAAATTATTAACAGTTTGCAAGTCGTGGGCTGAAATCATTGTAAAGTTACTTTATTACAGACCCCATATTAATAAAAAAATCCAATTGGACCTGTTCATGATCACAATGAAGAAAAGGGCAAGTGAGACTGTTTTTAATTACAGGACTATGGTTAAGCGACTAAACTTTTCTTTTGTGGGAGACTATATGACTGACGATCAGCTCACCTGTTTCGTGGGCTGTCCAAACTTAGAACGGTTAACATTGGTTTTTTGCAAGCATATTACAAGTTCGTCAATTTCTGCGGTTTTACATGGCTGCAAATTTTTACAAAGTGTTGACATAACCGGCATAAAAGAGGTGTCAGATAGCATATTCAATACTTTGGCGTTCCAGTGTCAACGTGTGCAAGGATTCTATGTTCCTCAAGCTAGGGATGTTTCTTTCAATGCGTTGCATACATTTATCACACATGCACCACTGTTGAAGAGGGTGAAAATCACAGCGAACTTGAATATGAATGATGAACTTGTCTGCCTATTGGCAAATTTGTGTCCCCTACTTGTTGAAGTCGATATAACGTTGTCTCCTAATGTCCACGATAGCAGTTTAGTGAGATTATTTTGCCAACTTAGCCAATTGAGAGAATTCAGAATAACACACAATTCAAATGTTACAGACAAGTTTTTGAAGGAACTAGCTCAGAAGGCGAGTTATCTACCTGCATTAAGATTGATCGATTTATGTGATTGTGAAAATATTACGGATAAAAGCGTTGAAATTTTGACAGCGCTTGCACCTAAGCTGCGCAACGTCTTTCTGGGTAAATGCAGCCGGATAACAGACTCTTCATTGATAAACTTAGCCAGACTAGGGAAGAATTTACAGACCGTTCACTTTGGCCATTGCTTTAATCTCACCGATAATGGAGTCAGGGTACTTATTCAATCGTGTCCCAGAATTCAATATGTCGATTTTGCATGCTGCACAAACCTGACTAATCGTACTTTGTACGAGTTGGCAGACCTCAGCAAACTGAAGAGAATTGGTTTAGTGAAATGCTCGCAAATGACTGATGAAGGCCTTCTAAACATGATTGCTCTTCGGGGACGTAATGATACTTTGGAAAGAGTTCATTTGTCTTACTGCTCAAATTTGACCATTTACCCTATCTATGAATTACTCATGGCTTGTCCAAAATTGTCTCACCTCTCACTAACGGCCGTGCCTTCTTTCTTAAGATCTGACATTACAGCATTCTGTAGAGCTGCTCCTTCAGACTTCAGCGAAAACCAGAGGCAGATTTTCTGCGTTTTTTCGGGCAAAGGTGTTCATAAATTAAGACACTATCTGATAAGTCTCACAGCACCAACAAGTGGTCCACAGACTAACGTTCGGGATGTTCTGACGAATTTCATCGTTTCAAAGCATCTTGTCCAAGAGGGAGAAGAACTAGAAGCTGGCATTCGGAGAGTGGCTAGAGAATTAAATCAAGAAACACCTGCCATATTAGCTGCTACTCATAGTCTGACCCCACTGAATGCGTTGAACAACAATGACTTCGCATTTCAAAATATCAATTTTGAAAGGTTAGATGACGTATTCAGCTCCTTGCGTCGAGTTCCACAAGATAGAATCCTCACAGAACAAGATGTTGACAAACTTTTCCCATTGATTGATGAGGACTTCTGTGATGATCCTGACTGTGAGCAGTATGCTGGTGTCGATGGATGCGTAGCTCCTGAGGCGGCAGATGACTTAAACAGCGAATTGGCTCAAATGGTTAGAAAGTTCCACAGTTTGCAAGAGCGTGTATGTGACTTTGAAGTTAACGTTGCAAGCATGGTGCGCGTGCAGTTTCAATTTGCAGGTGCCCTTTTAAACGAAATGACGCACATTTATTTTCAAATGGTAGATTTGAACAGATGCATATCACAAATACAAAGCAGGGTTTATGACGTTGGGATCGAAAATGACGTCAAAGGGTTAACAATATGGAGAATTATGTGGTTCGAAAAATTTGAACAGCTTTTGGAGAAGTACGAACTGACAACAGTTGTCCTTCGGTTATATTTGCGGGACAATGTTGCCGCTCTAACTAGACAGAGAGAATTATTTCTTGCACGCCAAAGAGCTGCACTCGATATTACAAGTAGGCAGGATGATGGAGATAGTGTAGAAGCACCCGATAATACGGAGGTTTGGGCTGGTGCGCTAGAAGATAGAAACGTCTTTTGGCAAAGATTCGAAATGCGTAATGAGATGCGATTGATTCAATTCGGCTCGCGTGGCATTCCTATTCCTGGAAATGATATTCCTCCCATGCGAACTTTTTTGCCTAATGGTGATGTCGAACCCAACGCCACGTCACAAGATGAAGATGAAGCATTGGAGGATGCCTGATATTGCCTAATATTTTTAATTTCAAATAGTTTACAGATTGTTTAAAACGGGTTTTTAAACCGAAATGGAAGTTATTTTGTTTAATTTACTTATCAGCCGGAAGCGAGCTGTGTCTAGAAATTTTCAATAAAGTGTCCTCGTCACTAATACTGTGTATCAATTCCTTTGCTTTTTGAAATTGGATTTCAAGCATATGCATCTTTCTCTTCAAGTCCATATCGAACTCTTCCATCAATTGCTTTTTTTTCCTATCAATCCAGGATTGATATGTTAGATCCAGCTCTTCATTTGGCATATGACTTACAAAGAAGTTTAGATCGCCATCTTTATCATTGGCTAGGTTTGCGACATTTTTATTGATATATTTCAATAAATCATGAAAATAATCTTTCACCAATTTACGTTTATCATCAACTTTTTTAAAGTACGCAGCAGGTTCTTCTGTTATATCACCCAAGAAACTTTTACTATCCAGTTGGTTGTCCTCCTTTTTAGCGTTGTAATCGATATCTAAATTTGCAGTAGAGTCTGGTGCATCGTTGCTGTAATCCTTTACAGATGTTTCAAATATTGTCGTTGATTCCTCATTTGGTTGCTGTGGGCGATCTTCCATAAACTGAAGAGATTGTTGTTTGTCATAATTGTGTGCATGCGTGTGTTCATACTCGGACCCATTACGATTCTTGGGCAGTAAATCCACTGATTGATCACTGCCCATGAGACCACCATTGATTTCAGAGTTCTTCTTCAACAGAGATGCTTTTTCATCTTTCTCATTCACAATACTTTTATTTGATGACGCATCAGAAATTGAGCTACTAGATGAGCTCAAGTCATGAATCATAAATTCGTCAAGAGCAATAGTTCGCGAGAAGCCTGAAACGTTTTGTGTCCTCACTTCCTCCAATTTTTCCGGTGATCTCCTAAAGGAAGATTCGGAAGTATTTATCTTAGGACTTTCAACGGGGGTTGAACTCTTTGAGAGTATATGGATCTCTTCAGAGTCTTCACTTAGGCTTACATTCAAATCGATATCATTCAATCTTCCGTCGCTATTTTCGTGGGCCTCGAATCTAGGAGAAGCAGTGCTATGTACAAGTGAAGAATTTGCGTTGTTTCTGATTGGTGGCATATCAGAAATAACTCTCTGACTGTCAGACTTGATCTTGACTGCTTCTAATTCGGAGACATGGTTGGTAAAGGCGCTTTCAGGAATGATAAATTCGGTGTTTCCTTGATTACTGAAGCTGAAAGCATCGAAACTATCATCAATTATTGGGTTATTCTTCTGAGCTTCCTTAGTTGACGGCCTCGCCTTGAAGTTCAAGACGATGCTCTTATTTGAGTTAGTATCGCTATCATCGAAGGATGGATCGCTACCACTATCCTGGTTGATAACTTTAGTTTGCTTTTTCAATTTTATCTTCTTCCTTGGTGATCCCGATATGTTAGGTGGTTTGACAGTAGATCGAGGGGATTTGACAAAATCATCCTTTTTTAAAGCCTCAACAGTAGAAGAGTTGCCAGCAGACTCAGTTGAGAGACTATTACTGGCATTGAAAGAGTCTTTGGGGGATACGTTCCCTCTTGCAGTTGTCGCTTCTCTTGAATCGCGAGGTTCAATCTTGATTACATTCTCCTGAGGAATTGTATCTTGGAACTCACTCAAAGCATTTTCTGAAGAGGTACTTTCTAGGCTGCCATCAAAGGTGTTTTTTCTAGGTCTCCCACGCTGTCTTTTTATCTTGGGTTTATTTTCAAGTGTCCCATCGGAATTAAGTTTCTTGGGTCTGCCACGCTTACGCTTAACTCCTAATAGTCCTTGAGCCTTATCTACTGCGAAACTTTCGCAATCGGTGAAAGAACCTGTCTTGCTGTCTTCGCCTTCTGCATTATCTGAAATTGGAGGTGTTGATTGGGAAGCTGCCATAATTTTCCGAGGTCTTCCTCTCTTTTTCGGTTCTCTTATTAATTGAGCTTCATCTAAAAGCTTAGATTTCTTAGGTCTCCCTCTTTTTGATTTCGTCTCTTCATTGATAATTACGTCCTCTAACCTCTTAAATTTAGCCCCCAGCAATTCGGTATAATCTAAAGAAGGTGAAAGGTTGTGCACATCTTGCGTTTTTGTTTGATCAAATCTCAGCTTTAGCTCGGAAAGGTGACCCTTATCGTTTAAGGTTTCGAAGAAATAGCACTTACCCCCGTTAGAGCAAAGGAAGTGTTCCCAAAAGGGATCGTCATCTTTTTCCCAGGATCCTATAATTTTGTTGCAATAAAGGCAATACGTAGCATCAAGATACTCGGTCGGTAAAGAAGGGTTACCAAGGTCATGATCATAACGTAACAAGCCTGCTTGCGCCATTTTTAAGTCAGCCAGAGATGTATCCTTTCCATAAATCCAATTATCAGCGAATGTCCATTCTCGCAGTTTAACAGCGGACACTTCGTGAGGGCAATTCAAACTTGGAACTTTGTCCCAATCGATCCGCGAGTTATTTAAAATAGATCGTATGAGAAGTAGTTGTGTTCTAAAGAGAAGGCAGTCGGGATTTATCTGTAGATGCTTCTCTATGACTTTGCAAATTGTAGCATTCAATGGTTTTGTTCTGCAATCATGAAAGTTGGAGGTCAACTTTCTGCAGTATATGCAGCACACGCAATCCTTATGGATAGTGTTGTCATCATCAATAACAGTCGGATGGTAAAAGAAGCCTAATTGGGCCATCGCTTGAAGTGGTATCACCTTATATGGCCAGTTACAACGCTTTCCATTTATTGTGAATGTTTTCTCAAATGTCTTAAGTCGGGCTTCTAACCGATGTAACTTATTATCATTCGGTATCTCCTGATTACTAGGCATTAACCTGTTAGCTCTCTTTTTATTTGCATTCCATTGATTTGACGAAACGCGTATTTTTTAATAATATTTTCATAACAATCAAGAATCTCAAAAAATCGTGGTGACAATTTTATATTTAGCATTATATCCATCACAGCTTGAACTATACATCTTCATACAGATTTGAAATTGTTTTATACAGTTGTTAAAGGTTCGTGTCCTCCCTTAATCAGAATCCTCGTCTTCGGATTCTGCTGTCTGTAACCAAGTAATGAAGGATTTGGCAGCTCTGCGAACCTTTTTGGAGACATCTTTAGGAACAAATTTCTTAGAGCTCTTTGTTCCGAATCTAATGATCTCTTCTTCAGATACGATATCGTTATTATAAATCTGGACCAAAATTTTAGGCAAAGTTGGGATCAGTTCAGGATGATCTAAGCCTAGGAATCTTTCAATTCCACCTAAAAAGTTCTTTTCAAAATCTTCCCCGACAAACAACTTCTTAAAAAATGCAGCGTGTTGGACGACTTCTTCGGCGATATCCTCGTCGAATAAGACTTGCGCCAAGACACAAGCAACCTTTGGTTCTTGCAATAAGTCCATTTCAGCTGCTTTTTTATATAGCTCGACATCGGAGGGAGTTTCTTCTGAGGCTATTATCCATTCACCATATTCCTCCAACTTGGACAATTCGTCATCTTCCTCACCATTGCTAGCTCTCAGCTCTTTAGCACGAGCTCTGATAGCTTCCTCGGACATATCAACGGCCCAGTCATCGTTATCGACATCGATTTGCTCTAACCTTGAGGCGGCAGCATGAATTTGACGGGCCAGTTCATCGTCATCAGAGTCGTTGCCGGTTTCGGCGGAAGCTTGAGCTGAAGATTGAGATTTACCTTGAGCAATGTCACTGATAGACACACCACCACCACGAATATTAGCGGACGCGGTAGCAGCCTTCTTCTGCTTCTTAGAACTTTCCATGGATTCTGGAGGATTCTTTAGGATGAAAGATGACAACTTGTGTCTCAAATCCATTGGAGTTCTCTTACCACATGCTTTACAATCTCTCACGAGATCGCTGGTTTTGGTTATGATGATTTCCGTTTCTGGATTTTTACAGCTGCCACAGAGCACAAACTTGTTGATAAATCCATCTAGAACGTCTTGAAGCTTCGCAGGCTCGTGAGAACCATTGACAAGATAACGATCTTTGTCCACAGAAATACTTGTCTGAGCACCTAATTCGAATCCGAAGTACTTTACGATGTATGGTGCCGGTCTGTTTAAAGCACGCGCAATGTCAGCCACGTTTAAAACAGCCGTTTTGATACCATTACCTCTACCCTCCACTTTGGCCTGGATGGGAGGCATTTTGTAACGATAAAACGGATCATGGTTGTCTCTGCAAATGTTAATAGACATATCTGATCTCTTGTATGATTATTGATTAGAGCAGTTGGGGCAATTCATTAATTGAGATGAGATGTTGAAAAATTTTACGTTAGTCAATAATGATATGGAATTTGGATCATCACATGCCTTAAAATCATCAAGAGTTTAGGCTAAGGAAATACTCAACTATCTCAAGTAATGTCAAGAAATCGAGTAGTGCTAGTAAATTCAGCGGGTAGTGTATGGCTATGGAAAGTCTTTTAGATTACAAAAAAGGAGGACCTCATAGCTAGCAATTCATGTCAATTCAAATACAAAACGACAATTTCTTTTATTACGTAGAATTCCTTTGGCAAAGAGGGAGAAATCCCCATACCATCAGATCTGGTATCTCCAGGCTGATTGTGGGCCTATAAATGTTAAGTATACCACGGGACGGTTATGTTTAAATCACACGTGACTCTATTTTATTTCTATCTTGAGAAATGTATCACAACTGAAAGATACCACCGACAGTTCAACACCAACGCCTAAAGTAACCAATGGACCCAATCAGAGATAGATTTCTAGCCATAGATAAGACGAGATACTACACTATTGCTCCTCCATCGGAAGTTAGCTCTCTCTATGGACAGCTGAAAAGTTATCTTGGCTCTGGTGATCCTTCTTTGAGTGAATTGGATTACATGTCTCTGATGCGTATGCTATTTGATGTTTCTGTTTACATGGGGAAAGATGTTGAAAGTGAAGTACTTTACAAGACGTTGAAGGATCGATTTGGTGAAAACTCTCCACACCTTCATGTAATGAAGGCGACACTGATGCAGATAAACGAAAATGATGCAGCAGCAGAAGACTACATCACTAAATTATTGAATGAATCCTTGGAGTATGATACTGATGCTTTAGATTATCTACTAATGAGCAAGAAACTTTTATCGATTAAACGCAAATCTCTCCCAAAGGAGAAATTCGTGCGTCAATTGTTAGATCTGTTGGACAAATTTCCCGTGGACGGAGAATTGTGGTGGTTATTGGCACATGAATATTATGGAATAGGACAATTTGAACAAGCAAGCTTTTGTATTGAAGAAATACTGTGCATTCAGCCATTCAACTACGTCGCTTTTGCTCAACTAGGTGAAATTCTTTACTACAAAGCATTGCGGAACAAGAAATCTGACAAAGAGTCAACTATGGAGGCATCGTTAAACAATTTCCTAAGAAGTGTTGAACTTTCTGAAAATTTCTTGAAAGGTTGGTCCTTTATTGCCAAGCTGTCGAAGGATTTGGGTAAAAAGGAGCTTCTGCAGTTGTCAAAACAAAAGTTAAAAGAGATTGAGAATTCTGACTCCGAATACGACAGCAAAACCGCAGCATTCATCCTAGAAAATTTGTAGGATATATGTATGATTAAAGGTAGTTATGTACTCTAAATGTTTGCGGAACTTAAGTCTCACAATTCTCTTTTTCACCTAGATGAATTACTTCACACTCTCGCTTAACCAGCGGCAACTGCTGTGCGACCCAGTTGCTATCCCTCAGTAGTGCTTTTGGGTCATGTGAGTGAGCCATCTTATGTTTTGCTAGAATGGCGTCATATTCATCCTCGTGCTCTTTGTATTCACGAATCAATTTATTCTCTTTGAAGTCCACATAAACCCTGGTATCATAAACCCTGAACAAGACGCCGTCAACTCTCAGGAAAAATCGACTTAGTATTAGCAAACGCTCGTGCATTACGCGAATTTTGACATTAAGAATACTTATACCATTGTCAGCGAGCTCATCTTCGAATAACACCATATCATCATAAAACAGGATGGGATCTGGTTTCGCCAGCTTATCTAGGGGCAACTGAACGGAATCATCCCTTACAAATTGAGGGCCCGAGTGGGTGCCTCTATATCTAGTCGTATACGTCCAATCGTAGTGTTGAGCAATTTCCAGTGAGGAATCATCCAGATCGGAGGATTTTCTTTGTTCTCTCTTGGATTTCATCCATTTATGTGCGTATGAAACGCGGATTCCCGAATCCTCCATCTTGACCGCTTTTAAGGCATCCAGAGCATTGAATTGGAATGAAAGACCGTGCTTCTCATTCACCACATGCACATAGCTATTACCAAAAATCATCTCCGGTAATGTCAAGCCTGTTAAAAGTTCACCCCATTCATCTAATTCCTGGGAGTTTAGGATTGGCTTCTTGTGCGTTGTGATTGTCCAGTCATCGACAGTTATCGAAGGGGTATCCTCGAAAGGAAAACTTGCCTTCGGTGCTGGGATAATCACTGTACCACAGTGAGCGCATGGAGGATTGTTGGGATTATTGCTTCTGTATCGACACGAAGTGGGTGCAGGTTCAGCTGAACGGGCTGGACTTGGAGCACTTAACGGCTGAGGTATTCTTGCACGCACTGTTTGAGCATGAAGCTCCCTTGCTTTACTGATTTGTACAGTGTTTATGCCATGTCTGGGAGCACGTTGTCTATCCATCATAGCCCTTGTAGTTTTTAAATGGAGGCTTTACTCTCGTGAAATTTACACTTTTTACTCTAACAAAACGATGGCTGCGATGTTACACAAACAAAGAATAGCGAGTTTAGTGGGTGCTATAACGCTAGTTGCATTATGGTACATGTTTTCATCAACCAAACTGTCCTATAGTACTGTCAATGATCCTGATATGTTGGGTAAGGCAGCTATACCAGCGCAAACACAATTGAATGCGATTATGCCGGCTATGCCTGATCCAGAAGCCAAGAAAGAACTAGGGAGAGCTTCATGGAAGTATTTCCATACTCTACTTGCCCGGTACCCTGATGAGCCTACAGAGAAAGAACGTGAGAAGTTGACGATGTTTCTAGAATTATATGCCGAATTGTACCCATGTGGCGAATGTTCAGTCCATTTCGTAAAGGCATTGAAGAAGTATCCTCCACAAACGTCTAGTAGGGTGGCAGCAGCAACATGGGGATGTCATATCCACAACAAAGTCAATGATTTTTTGAAAAAGCCAGAGTACGACTGTTCTAAAATCCTGGAAGATTATGATTGTGGTTGTGGTGACGAGAATGGCAAGATAAGTAATGGGTTGAAGCTAAATGGTGTTTCCTTAGAGAAAGAGGGCAAGCAGGGTGGTTAATCTTTGGGGTCTGCGTGGCTAACTCGGTTTTTTTTTGTTGCTCATTGATTCTATATTGCAATTTCTATCGATTTGGGTAAGGCCGCTACATAATTACACAACATGTGCTGCTATCCTGGGTCGCTTTAGATCTGCGACTTTGTAAGCCACTGGCGTTTTCTCGATATGGATTTGAACCTGGTGCAGGGTAGCCCCAAATTTCTGGTATTGCATAGTCCCTGTTTGAAGTGGTGTAATCAATGATGGACAGACATGCATTCGATGCAGAGATTCGGTCGCGAGTAAGCTCTTGTCTCAACTTCCTGTTGAGCTCGTTGATTCTCTTGAGCTTCAAATACTGAATCTTGAGTGGGACATCATGGGCCATTTTTGGCTGGCTTCTGGAAAGGACGGAAATGAAACCATAGCAGTTGTGAGTTGATGGTAGAACCCTGTTCAAATAACGTACATTGGGACTCACTCGTCTACACCATCTTTTTGGGGCTCACTGACGTTTTGAGGAAGAACACATTTTGAGAATAAGGAATTAGCTACAATACACTGAGAACAAAAGACAAGCTCGCCAGAAAGGCAAAAAACATCGTTGCTCATATAATCTTTAGATACACCTTCGACCGCTGTACTTGAAACATGCGACTAGACTTAGCTATCCGTACAAAGCTCGTTGATGTATTAAATAACATGCCGTATACAACTATAAAATGTTCGTTTGCTCAACATCACTGATAAATTAAAACGCCCCTGGTCTGCCCTTCTTTTACAATAGTCAAGATTTTCCAATCGAATCAAGAATTGAAAAAATGGAACATCCAGCCTGGACACTTGGAGCTTTGACCACCTTAGGTGGTGCTATGGGCTACTTTCGTAAGAGATCGATGCCTTCTTTACTGGCAGGTTTAGTTTTTGGGAGTGTGTACGGATATGCGGGATACTTACTGCATAACAACGCCGACGGTGGGTTGGAACTGGCACTAGGGGCCAGTTCGTTGATGCTGGTTACAGGTGTGGCCCGGGGAATTCCCTCCCGCTTTAGTAAGCCAGTTCCGCTCGTCTTGACGACCCTGGGTGGTCTCGGAACCGCATACTACGTAAAGAAGTACAAGGAGTTTTACCCATAGTGCCGGGGCCGACTTCAGTGTATTAGCGTTAAATAGTAAATAGTATTGAAAACACATTCCTTGCCGTCAAATCATTATTAATTCGAGACTTTGGTGCATCCACTCACTCACTCACTCACTCATTCATTGATGTTTGTAAAATAAACTAGTAAAAAATGTTAAAAAGTTCAAAAATTTAATCCATTAATGTACATAAACTTAGATTGTATTGTATGTAAAGTTCCCTTAAAATGCCATTGTTCCCTCTCGATGCTAATGCGCTTATTGCAAAGACAACGAGTTCTTTCTTGGGGCTCCGGCGTCCAGGCTAGCTGTGCTGTTCTTTCTAGAAGAAGACGCTGATACTGGAGAGACAGATGGGATGATGAATGGTTCGGAAGCTTCAGAGGTCAAAATTAGGAAAGCCATTTTTATGATTGTGTGTATTGTTTGGTTTTGATGGTACTATTGAAGATAACTGTTACTGTGAAGAGTAGTAGTGTTCTGATTATCTTCCAACTGACATCTGTCTCAATTACTCAATATCCTTTCCTTTTATACATTGGTATCCTTGATAGTCGTGACAAATACAGTTAAGTCACGACTGCAGTAGAAGGTCATGCTCGAGTGACGCTCCGGGGTCACTCATTAGTGATTCATCATGTACGCGACGCACATTGAAAAGCGATCCACGGCCGGAATCCGAGATCCGACCTACACATCTTAATTGTAAGCATAACACTACGCCTCCTTCTGGGAAGCGGGGCTGGGGGCCCCTCTGGGCTATGAACGAAGTAAGCACCCTCATCGTACAAGCTACGCCACTTTCTGTGCAGTGCCTTATAGCAACTGCACGCGCAGTGGCATGGAACCCTACAGAAGGAAACCGTGACAGAAACGAGAACCAACGTGCATGACCCAGTAGAGAGCCTACGGAAAACGTGGGCAGATTTTTCGTGAGCCGTGATGCAGTTCTTTCTGAGGCCCAAGTTCCGGGTTTTCCGTGGGACACACGGGATGGAAGGTCATGAAGTAGGGGGCGGCAGCTGGTTGCGAGGGGTTACGTAGCAGCCGCGGAGGAGGGACGTGGGGGCAGAGTGGGGGCGGGGAAAGCAGGTAATTGTGGGAGTATCCGGGCACGTGATATGCAGGAAGAGGTTATATTGTGGTCACGTGTTAGTCACGTGAGAGGTGGTGAACGACACGTGAGTGGCACGTGCTCCAGTCTAGCGCTACTCAGGCAGAGGCACCGCCAGGCGTGGGAAGGCATTGGTCTTGCTGACAACCATGGCCCGGTTCGCGTGTGATAGGTAGCCCTTCACGTAGCCCTTGCTGATCAAATTCGCTAGTAGGCACTCTACCTCGTCGCGGTCGTCGTCGGATAGTTTTACGACGGGTGCGTGGGTCGTGCTGTTAGCGAGCGACGCAGCGACCAGGTCTACTGGCACTATGGATCGACTTTCATTGATTTTCCAGCATTTCTTGACGAGCTTTAGCAGAACCAGCTCCCTGATGAGCATTACCGACACATACAGGTTCTTGCGAAGAAACAACAACTGGTTATTTTCCAACCAGGTGTCGAGAGTTTTCAAATCGCCGTTTTTCAATGACAGCATTAACGGGGAGTATAATTCAGCTACTTGCGGGTGCAGCTTTGCCAGGAGCTCTTCGTTTGGGTACCACTTGAATGCCAGGACCGCGAATGGTACCAGTAATACCATTATCGAGTTCAATTGTGGCCCTGCAACGGACGTATCTGAGCAACTCTCCAACCATGCTTTATTAAGGAACTCGAACCCGCGCTGGAAATCGCAATCGTGACAGCCGTAAAATTCACCTTTGTAGTAATAGTATGTAACCAATTGAGCCTTGTGGTCCTGCAGCGCATCCTCGGGACTGGGTAGCTCAGACACTCGGCTATCTAGAACTTTGACGAGATTACGCACCATGTCTCGATTTTGTAACTGCTGGTATATTTTAAATTCGAGATTTGTGAAGAAATAGACACCCCACTTCTTGTTGTCGCTGAAGTCGGGATTCCTATCGTTCAAACACAATTTGAAACTAGTATGGACGGTTCTGACACATTTTTCCAAGTACTTTTCCTCTTCTAAATCTCCTTTGGCCTTCTTCTTGCGCGTAGCGGATGTCTTTCCACTTGCCAAAGCGTTGTCCAGCACTTTACTCACATGCAGAAGCTGCTTAGCAGACACGTGCAGCAGTCGTGTGATCCACACTGTTTCCCCTTCGGCAATCCTGTTCAGTAATTTCAATTGCTCATTGCAAAGGGTGAACAGTTCTGCGGTGTATTCAGTATCTGTGCATGCCTCGGCGTATTCCAGTTTCATTTGTACTGTGATTTGCAAGAGTTGTATCAATTTTTCATTGTTAACCGTCCTCACACCAACCATGTTAGCAGACAAAGACTTCCTGTAGTCAAGGAAGTTGAGCAATGCATTGCTAGTACGTTTCTCATTAAAACAGTTGAGAATGTCTTCCATTTGTGCAGTTCTTCTTCGCCTTTTCAATATTTTTATGACATCTTTAGAAGATATCTTGAAAAATGGGTTATTTTTCCAGTTTTAGGAACAGTGAATCAAAAATTCCTCGCATAAACATATTCTCGAGCAAAACATGTCGAAACAACGTATCATTAGTGAGTCGACCGGACTTTATAAGCTGTCCATTGTGAATAAACAACAAGAACAACAATCAGAGCCAAATCCTTTTGATGCTGAGAATGAATCATCCGAACGGTCAAGAAAAGGGCTACCTTTGTCGTTACCTTTTGAATCAACCGCAGACCCTGAGCCCAGTGATAATTTGAGTCGTTCAAGTACGCTAGATGAACAATCGAAAGTTTCAGAAGCGTTACTTTATGAACTGGCTTCGAAGAAAAGGCAAGTGGTGGAGCTGAAACAACAGCTTACGCAAGCCGAACGCGAGTTGAAGACCATCGAACTCAAATGCCGTGAAATAGGTCAAGAAAATAGGCATCCGAATCAAGAAAGGCTTCAAGAAATTTCAACTAAACTACATCAAACAATCAAAGACGTCAACAGTAGCCCGAGAATGGTGAAAAGTAAGCAAAGCATCAGCAACTTTTTCAATAAGGACTTGCCGCCTGATTCCTTCGAAAAACCTCATCCAAAACTACCTCCTCAATTGCCAGCCAGGTCGAGACCTCCACCTCCAGCTCAAAAGCCTACGTTCTTACAAACAACTGCTTCTAAATTTCAGGAAATAAAGACTCAACAGACGCAGAGTCCGTTCTTCGCTAAACTAATGGATAAATGGCAGGACTTCAACGTCAACGAAGAGGAAGAAGCTCAATTCGATGATGAGAGGACAACAGATCAATTCTACATCAAGAGTAAGTTGGATTACGATGATGATGAAGAAATACCTTCCGAGCCAGAGGAGTCAGATGTTCTGCATTATGACGGCGGGCCCGCCATCAGTATGTACAAGAAGAGAGGTGCGCGATGAGCGTTGATTAAAAATGTATTCTGAACTAAATGTCATTTGGCATTACAATATATCGAAAGGATCATTAACGTCATATACAGATAAAATAAGCGCTTAATATCATTTCATTGTGTACTTGGGAATGTGTCTATACAATAAATTTTCTTTTCCCTTTATGTAAGTACTTGAGTTGTACGCTATTGAGTAAGGCGTGAACACGTTCTACTTCACTTCTGAAAGGCTTGCTTATTTGAAGGTGTGGGCAACAAATGCCTGTGTAGCCTTCAATGCCTCGTACTTGACTTTAGAGTCTGGGTGGTTCAATAACTCCATAATGACGACTTTACCGTCTAGTTTAGCCAAAACGTCAACACTTTCTGGTAGAAGCTCTACAATGTGTGTGATGTCACTTAATGCTACTTGTACGGCAATTTTACGTGATGGTTCATTATTAGCATCTTTCAATAAGTCAACTAACTTCTTGAAAAGTTTCCAGTCTTGCTCCTTGAACTTGTCAACATTGTCTGACCAGAATCCATTATCCACGTGAGGAGGAGACCATACCAGTAACTTGGAGTCCAATTCAGCAACATACTCGTCGAAAGAAGTCAATTCCTTGTAAGTTTCCTCCAAGACTTCTTTCAAAGACGTCAAGTCATTGCGAAGCTCATCGTCAGAATACTTGCGTTCGCTTAATGACTGCAAAACAGGCAATGCGTTACCCAATAAGAGAAGTTGCCTAATAGTAACTTTGTGAGATTTGACATGAGGAGTAACACAATTCAAGATTATTGCAATGCACAGACGGGAAATTTTCTCCTTGATGGTAACCTTGACTAATTTTAACAGATTTAGGAAATCAGCTAAGTACTTGGTGGCCAACTCAGAGGCAATTTCGGTATCAAAAGTAAGAAGCCATAGTGCCAAAAGAGAGTAATATTGCAATTGGATTGCAAGGTTATTGCTGTTAGTTGGTGCAACTCTGGTGGCAGAATTGGAATCTAAAGCTTTTGCCACGACGTAAAACAAGGTTGGAACGAATTTTTCCTGACTGGCCCAAACGACCTTTCTGTATTCCTTCACAGAGCAAAGTTCTTGCAATAACCTTATGCATACATAGCTTGTATCCATGTGGTCGAGATTCTGCAGAACAGATATGAATCTTTCACTGTTTAGCAACTTGGACACTAATTTATCGTTTTGTAGGCCCGGTTGAATTAACAAAGAAACAATGTTGAAGCTCGAAATCAAGACCGATTGATCGTCTCCAACAAGTGAAACTGCAAACAAATCTTTCACAGCAGTTGGGTTTTTACCGAAGTAGCCAACCGTGGGTTCTGCGTACTGAGGAGATGATAACAATTCAGATATCAAATTGTAAACATATTTCTTTACTTCCGCATTGGGTGCAGTCTTTAATAGATGAATTGCAGAAGGAATGCACTCAATGAGAGAGAGATTCACATCTGTGTGTTTGATAAGCACACTCTCGAGTTTTTTAGCAACCGAAGCATCTAACTCGCTTATCTCAGACGATCTGGCAAGTGCGTCCCATGCAACTGAGCGGGTACGAATAGCACTGCGAATGTTATTGAAGTGAATACTATCCAGCAGTATCTGCATATGCTTTTCAGTAGTCATAATTGTCCGGAGTATGGTGATGATACTAACTAGACAGGAAGGCCCCTTATGGCTGCAAAAAAAAAAAAGTGAAAAACTTCAACTTTTTAGCCGGGTAATAAAGGCTTCTAAAGTCACCAGAGTGCGAGAACGTATACGGCAACTTGTAAGTACCCACATTACATTTCTGCAATTCAATATATTCTTGCTGAAAGGCTTCGTTCGCATACGCCGATAAGCAGCCCGCGCCACTTCTGATTAAATCTCATCATAAGTTGCCAGCTTTATAGTAAATGGCCTTCCCGCGACAAGCAGAAATACTTCTAGAGCATGTTTTTATCAGCATTTACAAGTGTAGAGATAATAGAGTTCCATCTATTTTAATTGTAAATTTCAATGGCATCTGCGGCATTCTCGCAATTAGAGAATGTCTATGCTACTTCCGCCTCGTCCACGCGGCTGCCAGTTTTCAGTTGTTCATTTGTAGAGACGCTGCCATGGAAATGGCAAAGCATGCATAAGAACAGAAATGCAAAGTTTGGATTGACAGTTGAGGATTCTGTTGAGAAGCAAAGCATTGTCACAACTTTTGCAAAGATGAAGAACAGCCTTGTGAATGTGCTTCATGTACGGATTTACCGTGTCAGTATATCGATCGATACTCTTCTAATCTGATAGTTCTACCCTTTAATTGTAGATTCTTGGCTTTTGGAATTTGGAATGCAATTATCGTAGCAGATTTAAGAGCCCGATAACTCAGTGCATTGGAATCTGTTCCAAATTGGCCACATTCAGTTCAGTGATCAATTTTAAAATATTATTCATAAATGTCTTGAGAGATATAGTTGGAGCTCAGCAGGTGCTTTTATGATTAATTACACTTTGAGGACTATAGTAAGCTCGACAGTTCTTAAAGTTCATATCGAATGCAGATCGGAATTTGTGTTGAGGCGGGAGGCATCTAATCAGTGTTCCTCGAGTTGTGTTCCACGGGTTATGTCCCTATTCGGGCTGTTTCGGACAAGTCTTGGAGGACTGGATTGTTGTCAGAGGATATTCAGTTTCGTCCTATTTTGCCCCATTTAACGAAATATACTTCTTTGTTCCTTATTGTCTCGCACTCGAATATAGCGCCATACTTCACCATCTTAGCGCCCTGCCTTGTAAAAAGATCCTTAATTGATTGGAAGTCGGAAATAATTTTATTCTTCGCTCTTCGATCAAAAGAGTAGACTTATTTGTATGACTTTTTTGCCAGAGGTTTTCTCAATAAGAGGGTACTTTACGTATCGCCTGCTTGAAAGCTATGAGTCTAAGAAAAATCCTTTCTCTCAGGACAAATAGCCGCCGAGCTTTACATTCAAATCCAGAGCCTTACTTATTAGACAAGGTTTTTCTTTGGCCATTTTCAAAGGTTTCCGATACTCGGTTCTTAATGGTTTCTCTTTCATATGGTTATCTCTTTCGAGAAGAATTGTCAGGACTATTCAAATCACATGAAAAGCGTTCAAAGCTATGATTGTACAATCGTATATCATCGCCTTATCAGTTCCATCTTATGTTGCTGCCATCCTGCACCACCGAAATTGAAGAATTGCGTATATTCACTGGCAGATTGCGCGACACCAACAAGTATACTTCTAGAGTCAAAGGATTGTCACAGAATTCTAGACAAAACACCGCCTGCACATTTCATACAATAAGCTGCATATTATACCCAACAATGGTGTTGCTAGTGTAGTATCTACATAGTTGAGACAGCACCCTTGATGTGGGCCTTATTGCGTAACATCAAAAAAAAACATTTTTTTCATAATGTCGACATCAATACAAGAAATATTGGTACTTTTAGACAGAATCCAATTCAATTCCATGACAAACGTAAAAAAATATAGCATGTGTCGAGTTCGGAGATGCTGATGTTGATATATGAAAACAATACCAAACACTAAATATTTTCAGATGATTCTCAACTCTTATGCAGCAATAAGTAATTACGTCTTATATAACGTTCACTCAGTCATCAATACAACACGATCAATCAAAACTCTATTATTAACTTTTTTTTCTTTTCAACGGATCGTTACTTTATAAATACAATCGCCGGGATCGAATACTATACAATAAAAAGACGAGAAGGTAAATAAATTAACTTTGTGCAAAAGCCTTATTATTATAAGGACTCTCTCTCGTATTCCTTGGTCATGTTGGCATTGTCAATGGCACCCAAGACGGTTTCGCACATAATACCAGTGACCAAGTATGGGTCAATGTTAGAAGCAGGTCTACGATCTTCAAAGTAACCGTAACCTTCCTTGGCAACAGATCTTGGAATTCTAATAGAAGCACCTCTGTTGGCAACACCTGAGGAGAAAGTGGTCATTGAGGCAGTTTCATGTCTACCAGTCAATCTTTGTTCGTTATCGGTACCATACAGCTTGATGTGTTCGGCGTGTCTCTTGGACAACTTTTCGATAGCATCTTCAATGTACTTCATACCACCTGGTAGTCTCATTTCCTTGGTAGAGACGTTGGTGTGGCAACCAGCACCGTTCCAGTCACCCTTCAAAGGCTTTGGATGCAATGAGATCTTGACACCAAACTCTTCGGCGACTCTGCTCAATAGATATCTACCCATCCAAAGTTGGTCACCCATGTCGATACCTGGGCATGGACCGATTTGGAATTCCCATTGGGATGGCATGACTTCGGCGTTAATACCGGAGATGGTGACGCCTGCATATAGACAGGCTCTGTAATGGGCTTCGATCACGTCTCTGGCGTAAACTTTACCAGCACCAACACCACAGTAGTATGGACCTTGTGGAGCTGGGAAACCACCCTTTGGCCAGCCGTACACGTTGTCGAACTCGTCGAACAAAGTGTATTCTTGTTCCAAACCGAACCAGATTTCAGCGGACTTGTGAGCCTCGAA
Organism: Lachancea cidri; assembly: GCA_030569995.1. Taxonomy (NCBI): domain Eukaryota; kingdom Fungi; phylum Ascomycota; class Saccharomycetes; order Saccharomycetales; family Saccharomycetaceae; genus Lachancea; species Lachancea cidri. Next base: position 19,308 of record JAJLUF010000115.1, read on the forward strand.
AAGCTTGTCGGCCTCGTGTCTGTGGTTGAACTTGTTTGGAGTACCGTCGTTGTTCCAACATTCGGCAAGAACCAAAATGTTGTCACCCTTTCTGAATGGATCTGGGTAGAAAGCAACTGGCTTCAAGTAGATATCGGAATCGTGGCCTGGAGCCTGGTTGGTAGAAGAACCATCGAAGTTCCATTCTGGAAGCTCGTCAATCGACTTGACAGCCTTCTTCAAAGTACGGCCCTTAGAACGCAAGTTACCGGTACCATCGATCCAGATGTATTCAGCAATCACAGCACCTCTTTGGTCCAAGTCTAGGTATTTTTGCAAAATTGCAGTTTTTTCAACGTTAGCCATTATTGTAATTTTTTTATGATAGAGAGAACAGTTGGTAATGGAATTGGAAAGTGATGAATCTCGAAGAGAATTAAATCCAAAGTCCTATATCCTTTTGTTGCCTAGATCTTTCTGTAAGCTTCTTTGCCATCTCCGGCCACTTTACACATATATATACTTGAACCTACAGACTCGTTACCTCAGACCACCACGCCAGCTTACCTTAGCCGGCTAATCCGAGCCTTATTGCTGATAAGGTCATATGTATTCTTTTGTCCTAATTTGTCCGCAATTGTCTAAGAAACGAGATAGGCCTGTGTATGTTTGTCCCCGGTCGCATGTCCCTATCATGGACACCTCAAAATGCGGACAGACATGCAGCCTTAGAAACCGCAATATGCGTGCCACGTGACCGCGTGACCTACGTTGCCTTTGGCCGCTACCCCAAAATTCAAAACAAACACAACAAGCTTTTCGCTGATGGTTGCAATTTCTATAGAAATGTACAAATATCACCCCATACGTAGTGGCTGAATGTCCCGAATACCGCGCACTTGTATGTGCGCGGTTGACAAAACCTCGCCTGCTCTTTCTACAACTGGCTGCCCAATACCTTGATGACATCCTCGGTCGAAGTGCTACTTTCTATGGAGGGCTGAAGGATCCCGTTCACAGCGACCGAAGGAGTCACGTGCACACCATTCTGGCGGTGGTAGCGAGTGAAATACTTGAGGTCCTTACAGACGGCATTCCCTACATTCTTCGATTCCCCAGTGGAAGTGTCGATAGAGACAAGGTCCAAAACACGTGACGCAGACACGCCTGTATTTTCTTCGACGAATTCCGCCAGTTCGTGATATATCTGGTCACGAGACTTGGTGTAGCAAGGCTCATCAAACCAGCGCGCTTGTTGCTCAAATAAAGCATAGGAGAAGGAGAAGAACTTCTCTGGGGCCAAATTGGCGACTGCCAAGCCTACTTCGTGAAAGTAGATAGAGGATGGGTGCCAAGGCTGGGGAACGTGGAAAAGACGGAATTGGAAAGTTTCTGATCCAAATTTAGAGTCGATCTGTGGGATTACATTTTCGTACCAATTGATGAACAATATCTTGGAGAACCGACAGCAGTAGTCGAGGTAGAGGTCTACCACGTTAGCCGAGGCTGGGCTGAGAGGTTTGAGAGTGTGAGAGACCACGAATCTGGGAGCTAGAGTCATTGATTATTCAGTGTTGTAGTGAAGTCGCCGCGATTGTGTGTTGCACGATAGGAGCACCCCTCATCCGTACAGTTTATATAGATGTTGTATAACGCCGCCCGTCCAAAGACACCGACTGTGAACGCGGGGTGCCGGCGGACGTAAGCGGACATGGACGGAGAGAGACATTGGGTCACGTGGGGTTTCTCGTCACGTGACCCGGAGTGCAGCTGTATCAGCTATTCTCTTTACTACTTTTCCAGCACCTCGACGCCCTCGACCTCGTAGTCCTGGCGCGAGATCCACTCACCAAGGTCCCATGATGGCAAGTTTGCCATCGTGACGCCGCCCTGCCAGCTTTGTAGCTTCCGTTCTAGTACCATCGGGTTGGCAAACGAAGACAGTTTGTATTGTGGAAATTGGTAGCTGAGCTCGTTTACAATGCGCTGTTCGAGCCCTGCGATCAGCGACGACGATCCAGTGATGACAATGTTGGTCAGCAGCGCGGCGTGAATCTGTTCTGGGGAAACAGCGTTGGTGCCGGATGAACTTGAGGACGTGGAGGCCCCAGCTTTCTTCACAGCTTTTGAAACAACCTCAGCCAGGCCTTCAGATGAGGGGAATTGCGGTGAGGCTAATTGCGGCTGGAAGATGTATTCCGCTAAGGTGCAGCATTCCATTTGCGTCAAAGAAATGGTCTTCTCCTTTTTGTACAAGAAGTTCTTGCTGAAATTCATACCCATCATGTCGAGGTTAAGCGAGTCCAACTCTTGAATCTTAGAAGGCGACACCTGTAGCATGTAAGCTTTGAACTCTTGGATCCACGTGCGCGAGTTTTGCCACAGTTCATAAGAGCTCGTACTTGTGTTAGGGATCTTATCCTTCATGTGTTCGCTAATTTGATAGTCTAAAAAGTCGCCTGCGAACTTTGAGCGTTCGATTGCTCCCTGCATCACAGTTCCGTCGATGATAGGAGTAACTGTTGTTTTGGCTGCACCCACATCAATAATCAGAGCTGTATTTCTTCCAAGAGATAGTGAGACTGCCAAGGGCTCCACAACCATTTGGAAGACAGGAACTTGTAACTTCTTCAATGCTAGTTCCAAATACTGGGACTGTGTAGTCAACGGTAAACCAGCAGCCACTGTCACAACCAAAGGCAAATCTTTAGGGTCGCATTGTAGCTGTTCCTTGTATATCCACCTCCATTGAGCCTCTAACGCATCCCAATTGTAAGGTGTGCCCTTGGAATCCATAATCGTAAATATTTCTCCTTCACCCGCCGTCATCATCTCATTGTATCCAAACACCTCAGTACCATCAGATTTCTTCACATAAGAACTGGGACAAACAACCTGGGGTATGTCCCGATTGCTAAAGCCAGCAATTGTTGTATGACTACCATTATGAATTACCACGCTCATGTTTACTTGTTCTTTAAGCGACTATTTTTTTGTTTACTACAATAACAACGAGAAGTTTTTTCAACACTTATACAAGCCGCATGGACGACAAACGCAAGGAATACGACCGTCTCAAAGAGCAGCTCAAACAAGCTCTTCAGGAGAAGAAGGATCAAGAACAGGAATGGGATCGTATACAACAAGAGATATTTGATAAGGAAACCGATTACCTATCTGGAAACAGTTCAAGTCAGTATGGGACTATCGTGAAAGGCTTCGACGGGTTCGGTAAGCACACGCACGATTCTTCGCATTCTTTTAGTGATAAGGATCGTATCTTTTCTTTAAGCAGCGCCTTATTCGTCAAACAGCAAGAGGGAATACAGGATGACGAGTAATATTTACTCTGCTCTCATTTATAATAATACAGCATCCAATCAGATATCGCCTTTCGGGAAATTTTCTTACTTTCTCATCCACACTCTTGAACAAAAAGACACCCAGCATGAGTCGTAAACACGGTATCTTACTTGGTAGGAGATCGATATCACTTGTCAGGCCGACCCCGACAACGATAGTGCCCACTCAAGTGCCGCAGGTTGCTGATGTAGAGCCCCTATTCACCAAGGACGCGGACTCGCTGCATGCACAGTTTCGTGTGTTAGGACAGCCCCCAACGCTTGCGTCGTTGAGCATCCCTCCTTCAGTGGCACTCTATGTGAGAAGGGGCTGTATTGTGTCACTTTTGGATGCATCGAACGTAACCTTAACTCACAGGTGGGTCAACCCCATTTTGAATTTGCTGAAATACGGTAGTTTGAAGCCTTCTCTTTATCACAAGCTTATATCAAGCGAAGCTTTCAACGCTCTGGTGGCACCAAATGTCAACGCAGGCATAGTTTCTTCCTGGATAGGTCTATCCTCCTCCCCATTTAGAACTCTATGTTTGCTAAATCTCGACGGCACCAGTGACTGGTGCGTATTCGGAAAGAACTCTGTGATCGCTTATGAAGGCAATTCATCCTTGGAACTGAAACAATCGCCGCTTCTTTTCAAGCCTCGCAAAAGCAGTCTACCTTCAAAGTATGAGATTGTTCAGGGGCGTGGAAATATACTTTTAAGTGGCGCAGGATCTGTGTACACCATTGAACTGGAAAACCCCTCTGATGAGATTATCATTAAGAGTGAGCATCTACTGGGCATCAGTGGTGGCTCTCAATCTGAAATTGCAAGCGCTGTCACTGAATGCCAACTAACGCCTTCCGTTACTGCGAAACCGTTGGACAAAAAGTCTCCAGAAGAAAGTGAATTTGACTTCAAGCTATTCCTTTCGATGACTGCAAATGCGTTCATTTCATCTTGGAATTTCATCAAATATTATTACACGAAATTTATCAATGGGCCTACAAAGTTCCTTAAGATAAAGGGTCCCAGAGCCATTCTTGTACAAAGCTCCCACAACGCCTACCTCCCGGCTACACCATCATCCCATCCTAAAGTTGCTCACACCATCCCAAAATCCTTACCAACAACTCAAAACAGCGCTAAGAACTACTTAAGCTACGTAACGGTGGCGAAGGACGGAGATATTTCTTTCGAAAGTACTCCAGATTTTGAAAGAGTTGCGAAAAAGTTTGAGCAATTGGGTAGAAAGTAGATATCAAAGCATCAATACATATTCCAAATCTATGTAATTAAAACGAATAAATCTTATAATGAGCTTCGAGTATATGTCGTATTCAACGATTGAATCATGAAAAAAATTTTCTCTAGCATGAAATCACGTTTATTTGACTCACATCGGCGACGTTTGGATGTCATATGTTTAGTCTTAGACGATTACTGCATTCATCAAGAACAAGTACACGACTCATATCGGTAATGGCTAAACCACAGCAAGAGAAAGCATCCAAGTCAAAGCTTCAATTTGCTTTGAAGACGCCAAAAGGGACGAAAGATTGGGCCGATAAGGATATGGTCATTAGAGAGGCCATTTTCTCTAACCTATCGGCTATTTTCAAGCGTCATGGTGGTGTCACCATCGATACGCCAGTTTTTGAATTACGTGAAATTTTAGCAGGTAAATACGGTGAAGATTCCAAGCTCATTTACAATTTGGAAGACCAGGGTGGTGAGCTATGTTCGCTACGTTATGATTTGACGGTGCCATTTGCAAGATTTGTCGCAATGAATAATATCCAGAACATCAAGAGATACCATATTGCAAAAGTTTATAGAAGAGATCAACCTGCAATGACCAAGGGCCGTATGAGAGAGTTTTATCAATGTGACTTCGACGTCGCTGGTAAATATGATTCAATGGTTCCTGACGCAGAGTGTTTGTCTATTGTGGTGGAGGGTTTGACCAGTCTTGGAATCAAGGACTTCAAGATTAAATTGAACCACAGAAAGATTCTCGATGGGATTTTTCAAATCGCTGGTGTTAGAGAAGAAGATGTAAGAAAGATTTCGTCTGCAGTTGACAAGTTGGACAAATCGCCATGGGAAGTGGTTAAAGAAGAAATCACTGTAGAAAAGGGACAATCGACTGAGACCGCAGACAAAATTGGTGAATTCGTTAAGTTGAACGGCTCCCTACAAGAAGTTTATGACATCTTGTCTCAAGACGAAAATATAACTTCTAACGAAAAGGCCAAAGAAGGTTTGGATGAAGTGGAATCTTTGATGAAATATACGAAGGCATTTGGAATCGATGCATACATTTCCTTCGACTTATCCTTGGCTAGAGGTTTGGATTACTACACTGGTCTGATCTACGAGGTCGTGACAGCAGCTTCTGCACCTCCTAAGGATGCGCAAGAATTAAAGAAGAAGGCCAAGGATGCCGATGATGCATCAGAATATGTTGGTGTTGGCTCCATTGCAGCTGGTGGTCGTTACGATAACCTAGTTAACATGTTTTCTGAAGCTTCTGGGAAGAAGGGAGGTTCTATCCCATGTGTCGGGATTTCATTTGGTGTCGAGAGAATCTTTTCTCTAATCAAGCAAAGAACTGAGTTATCAGCTGCTATTAGACCTACAGCCACCCAAGTTTTTGTCATGGCATTTGGTGGTGGCAAGGACTGGACAGGATACTTGCCAGAAAGAATGAATGTCACGAAGGAACTGTGGAATGCAGGTATTGAAGCAGAATATGTCTACAAGGCAAAGGCAAATCCAAGAAAACAATTTGAAGCTGCGGAAAAGTCAGGCTGTCCAATTGCTGTTATTCTTGGTAAAGAGGAATATTTGGAGGATAAACTGCGTATTAAGAGACTAGGACCAGAATTCGCAAATGACGATGGTGAGTTAATCGAAGCTAAGGATCTGATCCCTAAAGTGCAAGAGAAGCTCTCTGAAATATACCAGGGAGGTGTTGACGAAGTAACCAGATTACTTCAAGGAATTTGAGGCCTTCGGAAACTTGCTTGTACATTTGCATGTTAATATAATAATATTTACAAACTATTCGAAAAATCGAACCAGTGTGCTGACAACGCATTTTAATCATAAAAAAATCATTACTGTATCTTATATATATGGACAACTAATTACCAATGACCGGCCGAACCACCGCTTATGTTCCCCTGGTCATCAGAAGAATCCCAATCACCTGCTAGGCCAACTTTGACCCTTTTATTCTCGTCATCAGACTCGGATATTGATTCGTTGCTGGATGTCCTCTTACGAATCCCCACGATGCTACTAGTATTCTCCACCTTGAGAACTCCAGTGCTCAAGACTTTTTTGCCCCACTCGCTAGCAGCAGCGCTGCCAGTTTCGTCTCTACACTGCTTTAAAAAGGGAATTAATGAAGTGCCACCGGTACCTTTTTGTTCTTTTTTACCTTGACCTTTGGATAGGCCACTTCTCAAAGTTTTGGCCTTGCTCACGGTAGGCTTCTTAGAAGCCTGCAATATAACATAGCGGGAAACAATTTGAATATGTTTGTCACGAAACGACTTGAGCATTGCTAAACAAGCATCATATGCGAGGATTAATTTCTCATCAGATTTATTGGAAACAACGAAATCCCTCACATTGCTGACTTTGGACAAATGTTCCAAGAAGTTACGGTGATCTCTTGGCATGTAATTGCGCATTTCGTTAATGAAGGAGTTTTTACCTGTTTGAGCTGAAATCGTTTTTTCGTCAGCTGGTTTTTTACCCATTGCAAAATGCTCCACGCCGAGTAATATGTCTATCGCTTGGATTAAGGAGCTTTGTGCATTAGATCCGCCTGCGTATTGTTGGTAATTACCTTCTGGACCATATTTGACACCTTTAGGTAATCCGGCATCTGCCATATTCCTCGAACCAGCTAAGTAGGGTCTAATTCTATAAAAGAATATGTGTGGGTCACACATTTCTTCCATTCTCATCAATAAAGACCCCAAGTTGTCAAGTCCTTGTGCAATTTTTTCTAACTGTTGAATTAAAACTTTACGATCGTTATTCCTGGCAGCTTGAATGGCAGTTAAGCCTGAGTGGACACATTGAGCACCAGTTTTCTCAAAGAAGACACTAACCAAATAAAACCAGCTTTCGTCAATGCCACCAGTGAAAGTGTTGATTGTGGTCAAATTTTCCAACTCCATCATATCGTCAACCTGCGCAGGATCATCCATGATGGGTTTGAAGTTCCAGAGGATCAAAGAGGAGTAGGTTGCCAGAGGAGGAAGGCCCAATCTATCACTAACAACCAAGAGAGGCTTGGCCACACAGTCAGGTAACACATCCGAAGGTTTGTCATAGCCCCAAATGTAAGCATTCGTGATGAAGCATAGAACCGAGTACGCTCTTCTTAGCTCACCAATATCGCTGGTAAGAGATTCCTTCACATCCAGTGTTGGCATACGATCCACTACGTCACGTATTCTCTTTGACAGAAGTAGCGAAGGTAAACGAGCTACCACGTCTTCCCAAGGTTTGTAATAATCATCGGATAATACGGTTACTGGAAATTCAGCTGAAAGAAAACCATTGGCTGCAGATAATCCATAATCCTCTAATTTTGGAATGGCAATTTCCTGACTCATTTTATGATAATATTGATAAAATATCACGTACTCTCGAGTTTCCCAATATTAATAGGTGTCAAGGTGACTTATTTATCAGCCCACTGTCATCTCGTTTTAAAGACAAAAATTACCTTTCTTTTTCAAGGCTTTGAATCATGTGACGACTATTTGCTTAATAAGCAGAAGGGAATTAGTCGTTTAAGGCCGGTATAATATAATTAAAAGGCCCCAGTCAGCAGACTCGTAAGCTGATGAGGCCATTCAATAACCGTAATTTACCAGTACTCCTGATAAACAATAGGGGAGCTCTGCTGTATAGGTTTTATAGCAAATTGGAATATGTGCATTTTTTAACAATGCAAAATCAAATATTTACCTGTAAGACGACTTACTAATTACTTTGTTCTTCTATGTACATGTCCATTAATGCGGTATAGTTACTTGTGGTTCGTGGAAGTTGATTAAGTTTCTGCTTGGAATAAACAAGTCATTACTAGATTGTCCGCCTAAAATTGTTGAACTGGGTAATGTAGTCCGTACTAGAATCACAGGCACCTTGCAGAATCTTATTACTAGTGCTTTGAAGTATATTTTCAACTTTTCTTTGATTTTGTACCCACATTTGTAGAGATCTCAAATCCCGCTGATTAGCCTCTTTCTCTTCCTTTCTTTCACTTGCAGCGTAAGGATCGAGACGAGGATCCAGTGCAGGCGTAGTATTTGAAGCTTTTACATTATAGCGTTCATCCAGTTCAACTTGCATATTCGTCGCCTCTTGATCGCAAAAACTAATAATCTGATCTCGCACTAACCAACAAGAATACAATTCTTTTTTCACATAATCCTGGCAATGATTATTTTTCGCTTTCTTACTAGAACTTTCAACATTGTTCAGCTTTTGTCTGATCACGTCGTCAGTATTATGCCGTAGCAGTCTTAGGAAGCTATCCACAAGGTTCGGATTAATACATCTTTCCCTAGTAATTGTGAACTTCTCCATGTGAACATCATCCGCTCCCTTGATTTGAAGATTCGCATCTAGGATTTGGGTCGGAGTGTCGATAGTTAATTCGTTACCCATGCTGATACTATCTATTTATTGTGGACTGGAGCTCTAGGGTAAACTGTTATAAACGTAAGAGGTAGACGCAAGAATGAAGTTATCCGATCCTTCAAATGTTGAACATATATCATTACATACGCGGTATAGATCAGAACCCCATCTTAGACTTGAATGCTCCTTTCACTAAGTCTGAGCCAGTTTGTTCTAAAGCCTCATTGATCGTTTCGTTAGCTGCTGCGGCGTAGTCATTAAGTGCGCCCTCAAAATTATCCATTCCATTCTCTACAGCACGAGAAAGGTACTTCATTGGCCCATAACCTCCTGTCTTAGCACCGTGCCTAACGGGAGCTTGGTAGTGATGAGCAACTCCTGTTGAGAGTTCATGTGTATTACTGACCTTCTCTTGAGGATCAATAGAAATTGTGCCATTAGCAATGGCGCTTTCCTCATATTTTGAAGGCTTCCTGTCGCCTCCCAGCAAAAGGTTGAGATCTTCTGCCCGAACATAAACTGTACCACGAGCCCATTGCAAAGAGTTAACCTGAGGTCTGCAAGCAATTCTCAAATTAGGATTATATAGCGAATCAGTGGCTGAATTTGCAGAATCTTGGTATGCTTTGTCCAAGCCAATCGCAGTTTCCTTTAGAACAGTTAGCAGGCTAGCCTCTGATTTGCCGACTCTTGCAACAATATCACCATTTTGCAGAACTGATGACTCTTTGATATATTTGCTATGAATTGGCATAGGAAGCTTCAAAGACTTGATCTCTTTCAGTTCGGGTACGTTTAATACTTTCACCTCACCATTGACTAGTAGACATATAATCACTATAGCAATGCGCTTCGTTTCCTTCGTGGTTGGCAATTGGAAATAGGAAAGTCCTGCAGTGGCAATAGGATACTTGAAAATCCTGTGGCTATCCTTAGATCTTCCTGGTGTTAGCAAACGAACGTCAGTAGCTCCGCAGATCATAACTTGTGCAGGAATGGCAATTCCTTTTGACAAATCCTGCATCATTGATGTTGTCGCGCAACATGACCTAGATGAAACTTTTGAGAACGCATCGATTGATAAGATGGGCCCAGAATCATTTGTCTTCGTAGCATCTATTAC
>JAJLUF010000116.1:0-29394 GCA_030569995.1 Lachancea cidri
TTCTTCGATTTTTGTGACATCATCATCGCCTAGTAATTCAACCAATTCTGCTCTTAGATTATCCTCAACCCTGAAATCTGCACGCTGTTTAGCCTCTGCTTCTTGTTCAACAGCAGCCTCTTCCTTGCTGGGCTTCTTCGCCTTTGGCACGTTGAAACCTTTATCCAGTAAGTGAACAACATTTCCTCGTTTGTCGATCTCATTAACCAAAAAGTCGGTGTATCTTTGCTTAATTTGACCACTGAAACCTGGTAGCCCCTGGGAGAGAAAGTGTGTAATCCCTACATCTGCCTCTTGGAGGCTTTCTGAGTTGGCAGATCTGAATTTCTTAGATGCATAATCTACACCGGGTGCTTCGTGAGGTAGTTGCCCATCAGCTACTTCGAGAGTACGTTTACTAGTACCTTCTTCACTCATCTAACAAAAATCAATAGGTTAATAGGGAAAGTCGGCTAGTGACAAGGATAAATGATAGGATAAATGCTTCTTATATTGTTGAGATGAGCTAGCAGAGTTCGAGATGAGCTAGCTACACACGGATTGGGCCTAGAAAATTTTTCACATATCGCAACATACGTACTTTAGAAACTAGACAGGCCTTTCTCCGGATGGGCATCAGAGAAGATACACTGTGATGTCCCTGGGTAATGTTACCAATGCGATGATAGACGACAAGGAGGCAGATGAGGTTTATTTAGGAACCTTGTGGAAGAAGCAGTTCCAATATTTTTCTCAGTTGCCCACTCACTTACAAGAGGAGATTGATAAAAAAAAGACCATATTTCAAAAATTAGAGGAGTTTCAAGCTACAAGCGTGGCTGGAAATGTAGTGGGAGGATCAGATTTGGTGAAATACGAGAACCCAGATTCGAATGACAAACACACTTCTTTAGTACTGGGTGAACCCAACAAAGATAATGCTTTTCAGTCAGTTATGCGTCGTCATGAACAACACCTGTCGCAACAACCTGAGTGGCATGCTCCTTGGAAGTTGATGAGAGTAATTAATGGCCATACTGGGTGGGTCAGATGCCTTTCTATAGATCCTATCGATAATGAATGGTTTGCTACAGGTAGTAATGATACAACAATCAAAGTGTGGGATCTAGCTAGTGGTAAATTGAAACTGACACTAGCAGGTCATGTTATGACAGTAAGAGATCTAGCAATATCTAGCCGGCATCCATATATGTTTTCTGCAAGTGAGGACAAAATGGTAAAATGCTGGGATTTAGAGAGAAATAAAGCCATCAAAGATTATCATGGCCATTTTTCAGGTGTTTACACCGTGGATGTACACCCAACCCTTGATATTATAGCAAGCGCGGGAAGAGATGCTGTAGTGAGGTTATGGGATATAAGAACACGTCTCCCGGTGATGACACTCGCTGGGCATAAGGGCCCCATAAATAAGGTCAAATGCTTCCCTGTTGATCCTCAAATTGTAAGTTGCTCCTCCGATAACACTGTTAGGTTTTGGGATATTACTGCTGGAAAGTCAATGAAGGTACTTACACACCATAGCAAAACAGTCCGAGATATTGCTGCACATCCTAATGAATTTTCTATAGCAACAGCCTCTACCGATGACGTTCGCTCATGGCGATTGACGGATGGTCAACTGCTGACAAACTTTCAATCGGAGGGCTTGGGAATCATCAACAGTTTATCCATTAACCAAGATGATGTTATTTTTGCGGGCAATGACAACGGAAACTTATCGTTTTTTGACTACAAAACTGGCCACAAGTACCAGCAGATACAGACGACAGAAGTCCCGGGTTCTTTGAAAAGCGAGCGTGGTATTTTAACAAGTTCATTTGACCAGACTGGCCTCAGACTTATCACTGGGGAAAGTGATAAAAGTATAAAAGTCTGGAAACAGGTTCCAGGTGCGACTCCAGAATCGCATCCAGGCATCCCTTGGAACCCAAAGCTAGCATCTCAAAGATTTTAATGATATATAATACATAGATGAACCTCAAGTATTTTTCATTCAGTTCAATTCCTTTGGATTATGAGTTCTCATGTTTATTTACGGCGCGAACGATAGAAATAAAAAAAATAAAGCTAACAGGATGATAGCCTTGTAAGGTTTGATCAACATAGAGCACTATCATGAGCCAAGACAGCGAAAAGGAACCTGTGGTGCCCAAGAGAATAACAAATATCGATGATGTGGTAATAGGGTGTAAGTGTTGGGTACAAAAAGATGGTGAAGATCGACTTGCGGAGATTCTCTCTATAAATGGAAGAAAATCTCCTCCTAAGTTCTATGTTCATTATGACGACTTCAACAAACGTCTGGATGAGTGGATCTTAGCAGAGAGGATAAATCTCGATAAAGATGTATTCTTTCCAAAGCCTAAGGATACGAAGAGCGAAGGTGATAAAGGAAGCAAGAAGAAGAAACAGAAGAAATCAACTTCAAGACAAACGCCCATGTCTGAAACACCTGATAGCACTGACATCATGGACTTGGATAATCTTAATGTTCAAGGGATTAAGGATGATGATATATCAAGAGACGATGAAATTAAGAAGTTAAGAACTTCAGGTTCAATGATTCAAAATCCGCACGAAGTTGCGCGTGTTAGAAATTTGAATAAGATAATCATGGGGAAATTCGAAATCGAGCCCTGGTACTTTTCTCCATATCCCATAGATCTTACTGATGAGGATATCATATATATCGATGATTTCACTTTGCAATATTTTGGCTCTAAGAAGCAGTATCAGCGTTATAGACAAAAATGTACGCTGCGACACCCTCCGGGGAATGAAATTTACAGGGATGATTATGTCTCTTTTTTCGAAATAGATGGAAGAAAACAAAGGACTTGGTGCAGGAACTTATGCCTTTTTTCAAAGCTCTTCCTGGATCACAAAACTTTATACTACGATGTTGATCCTTTCCTATTTTATTGCATGACCAGAAGAGATGAGTTGGGTCACCATTTAGTAGGTTACTTCTCGAAAGAAAAAGAGTCTGCAGATGGGTATAATGTTGCTTGCATTCTCACTTTGCCTCAATATCAACGATTAGGATATGGGCGGCTTCTAATTGAATTCTCCTATGAACTGTCCAAGAAGGAAGGTAAAGTTGGATCCCCGGAGAAGCCACTTTCAGATTTAGGACTTTTGTCTTATAGAGCATATTGGGCAGATACTTTGATCAAATTATTGATGAATCATGGAAATGAGATTACCATCGATGAGATAAGTTCTCTTACATCCATGACAACCACGGACATTTTACACACCGCCAAAGCTTTGAGCATTCTCAGATATTATAAAGGGCAGCATATCATTTATTTAAGTGAAGAGGTTGTCCAGAGATATGAAAAAGTAAAGGAAAAGAAAGGAAGATCAATCACTCCCGATAATCTCATTTGGAAACCACCAGTATTTACTGCGTCGCAGCTGCGGTTTGCATGGTAAGGTATGTATAATATTTAATATTAAATCGGTTAGAAAAATCAATCAAAGGGTAGGGGTTTATGCCCTTTATTTGCTTCAGTGACTGCCACCGCACTTGGGATTCTAATTCCGCAACAGTCACCCCAGGTGCTGTGAAGTTCATTCGAGCAGTGAGAATGGTCGTCATCTTCGTGCTCGTCCGGTAAAGAAACACCTGAAGGACATTGTAAAACATCACCGAAAAGAAAATGTTGCATTATAGGTAATTTGCTCAAAACTTCGGCCTTATACATTTTAATCATGCCTTCTGAAACTTTGCTCCATGTTTTTACGCCACTTATATCATCAAGCATTGGCGAATGCCACCTCAGAGACGCTGTAGTTTTTACGGAATTAATGAAGGCAATGCAACCAAAGTACAGGTATCTTTTTTCAAACATCTCAACAAGATCAGGATTGTGAATGGATTTAGGCTTTAGATGTTTATGATTGGATAGCTGGAAAGCACCAAATAGGAAGGGTAAAAAATGGTAGTCATCTAAACCCCAAACCCCGTGAGAGCCAGCTGGTTCCAACCAGTACACTGTCTCTAACGATCTCATGACTGATATATACCGGATGAAAACTTTGAGAATCATATTTGTGGAATCACGCTCCATTCTGAGCACACCAAAATGACATAAGCAGTAAAGGAAGCACATGAAGTTCAACTCATGCCCAGAACCATAATCTATTCTATTCCGGTCCCCCCAAGATTCTTTGAAATAGACGGCTAACTCACCGACCTGCTCCTCAGTTAAGCTTGGCCACATGCTTCTCAACCACTCATCTGTGTCTAAATTGAGATGATCATAAAAATCTTTAAACTGCACTTTACCAAACCTTGATATGGTAGCGTCTTCCGTAACCGGGTGTTGTTCGACAGTCTCAGAAACTCTCTGCAGTAGGTTGCATACGTTGTCGATTGCTGGACTCACAGGTTCTTTGTAGTCGTTATTCTCGCGGCCCCGCACAGACTCAGCCAGCTCAGAAATGAAGTTGATTAAATTCTGAAATGTAGCCGACTCTAACCACAGTTTCATGTCATCTTGAGTTAATAATCGTTTCTGGGGAGGCATTACGTTAACTTTAGAAGGTGTACAATTATTTCTGTAGAATGAAGAGCCCTTTTTTGTGAGAAAGAAAATATTTAAAGAATAAAAAGTGTACCACAAGTAAAGCCTTCGCATTGAAATTTTCTTGCATTCGAATGTACACTTATACAATTTTTAGTGATTATTCTACATAATTCAATTCTAATTCCGGATATCCAAATTGTCCTTTGTATGTGTTGAATATTCTCTCCAGTTCCTCAACGTATAACTTTTGATAGTGATCAATATCCTCAATGCTAGGATTTTCGTACTTTTTTTCTACATAAATAGGTCTCCCAATAACAATGTTAATTGGTCTCCTGAATGGAATCAAACCAAAATCGTAATTGAAAAGACCCCTGGCGAAAAAAAATGGGATTGTAAAACCGTAGGTTCGCTTAAACCAAAGCTGCAGCCTGCGCAGGTACGACTTCTCGTCAGTTTGAAGAATATTATAACAATCAGTTTCCCCAAATGCGAAGCATGGAACAAGACATACTTTTCCAGTCTCCAGAGCCAACTTCACGAATCCTTTTCTTCTCTTCAGTACCAGATCTGCGGCACCAACTTTACTCAACAAAGCTTCTTGAGCACCTCCAACCACAATGCAAATGGAGAAGTTCTGATCCAGCACCTTCAAAGCATTCTTTTTGGAAACAGATGTAATACCCAAGGCCAACAAATAGTCTCTATAGAGAGGAATATGAAATTGGTTAATCAAGGTCATTAGGCAAACTGGGATTCCTGGGAATAGCTCCGACCATTGCCCACCTTCTGTTCCGAAAGCACCAAAAGCTCCCAGTGCAGCCACACCATGCGGATGGTATCCAAATATATACCGCGGACCCGTAACCTCCTTTTCTGAGATTTCAGACCTTTTGAGGATGTTTAATGTGAGAGAATGCTTGGATGGCCATAACCGAATCTTGAAGCTCATTTTGTACTGTTTCTTCCCCTGAGCGTCATTATTGCTATCCGTAAATGTAGGTGCGAGATCAGTGACTTTATGAATACGAATTGGATAATAGTTACAGTAGTATTGCCATAAAGCCAGATTTCTGAACCAATTAGAATATCGTTTCGTTACGTTACCGTTTGCCGGTGATCTGTCGACAACGTAGTACAACAAATAAGGAACCATTATGACCCACATCAAGGGATTCGCTAGAGCGAGAAATGCAAACGCCAAAATGTATACAAATGAACCCACATGCCAAGCTACGGCTAACGTTTGTAACCGTCTCTTCCAAGGAGTTTTGGGTGAGCAAAAATTAACTTTTGGTGGTCTTACGCGAGTACCTGAATTCGTCAACAGCTCTTCCAAAGGTTTCCCATTTTCACTGCCTTTCCCATAGAAAGTCAGCGAATCTATTTCGTGCTTGAATACCTCCGAAGGGCTGCGACTTCTTTGGTGGGTGGCTGAAGATACCCCGTTTGCTTTACAGCTGTTCATACCAACATCAGCGATGGAATTGATCCCATCACGCTTCTTCCTATGATTGACCCGCCCTACTGAATCCATATAGATTGCACCTGGCAACAATAAACTTTACTTCCTTCTAACAGTAAGGTTAAGACGTGTTTTGCGGATAAAACTTACTTTTGCAAATGAGGCATTCTGCAATTTGGATTTTTATTGGCTCATTAGGCAACATTCGGATCCCACATCACGTGACATTAAAGATGTCTGATATTTTTGTGGAATACAATGCCATCTGAGAGAAACTGCAGCGTCAGCACTATTTTAAAGAGAGTATTGACATCTGAAGTTTACTGTAGGTAATAATATGTAGCGCCACTCAATTAGTTGCGTGACTTTATTTTCTGTGGAAAGATAGATAACTTTGATATCGAGCACGTTGATGTTATTCAGAAGAATGGGATGCCGGTTACATTTAAAGAAAATTCCTTCAAATATCGTGATGACAGTTTTGTTGTACTTGATAATTGGGCTCCTACTATGCCTCATGTCTGAAAATGGGCGGCCTGGGAGATATAGCAATTATCACAATGAGCTAGTTCGTAAATTCAGTAAATCCCCCAAAGATGGTTTGGTGACAGAGCAGCAGTATTACGAAAATTACGTCAATCTAAGAGTACCTGCGATCCTACAGGACGACAAAACTAGGTACGGTCCTCAATTTGTAAACCGGTTCGCGGGTGAAATTCCTGCCAAGGTTCATGAGCTTGGCAAGCTGCTTGTGGAGAAAAGCGATGACAAGTATACCGTGTTACTTGCAAAAAGCCAAAAGCGATGGGAGCGAAAGTTCACAGGGCCCCAAAAATGGAAACATTCCTATGCTCTTACGCTGGGATTTACACAAAAACTACTAAGAATGGGATATATTAATCCAGTTATACCTTTTTCCTGGCGAGACTGGTCTGACGCGTGGGATATCATTAACGCAGACAGCACCAGGTTTTTGAAGGTTGGGAAATTTCCATACTCATCATTTTACAGACAGGACCCTAAAGATTTTCTGGCAACTACTGAACCAGAGGCTGTTAAGATAGTGAGGGGTGCCATGTACACGAGTTACGACAATGTCCCCGTGGATAAAATCGTGTTTGTGTCAGATGACAGGAATATCGAAATGAAAGTACAAAACGTAGGATGTTCAAAAAGTGCTGTTTTCGATAAAAATTTTGGAATGCTGGGTGAAATTCAAACTCTTGAGGGCTACGATAGGTCAATTCCACGCCCGAAGTATATAAACTTGACATTAATTTATGAAGAGCTATTCGGAAGCCCAAAAATTGCGTACTTCGATAACCTAGACATCCCAATGGTTATAAGCACCACGAAACAGAGCGTATATTCCCCACCTACTTATAATCGCGGGCCTCAGTTTGCTGAATATCTATCACTACCGCGCCTTGAAACTAGATCTAACGACGGCTACCATGGGCCCAATGATATGACAGTGGTGTTGGAAAGCGATGACTTCAAGTTCAACCTGACAGCACGAATTGAGGAATTGTCCCACGGTAGGATCACAAATTACTACAGAGAAAGGCTATTGTCTTTGGATGATTCTCGTTTCTTAGATGTGGCCACAAATGAGCACTATCAGCGTTTACTCAACAGCAAAAGCCACTTGGGAGAGTTACAAGGGCGAAAGTTCTTCAATGAAATAGAACTTGCTAGTGAAATTGTTCAATTGAGACTTCTTGGTACGCACCATGATTGGAGGTTTTTCAAAGGCATACCATCTGAGGAAGATAAACTCAAAACACTTCACAGGCTTGCAAGAGCCTGGCAAATATTCGCTGCTAATGAGAAGATTATTTACTGGTTGGCACATGGAAATCTGTTGAGCTGGAAGTGGCAGGGCACGAATTTTGCCTGGGACCGCGACATTGATGTGCAATTACCAATCAAGCACTTAGAGTATTTAGCTGCCAATTTTAATGAGTCTATGATTGTTTTCGAGGATGAGGGATATGTCGGACGATATTACCTCGAAATCAGTCCACTATTTTGGGATAAAGACAACAAGGGTCACAAAAATACCATCGATGGGCGATTCATTGATGTAGATACGGGCCACTATATTGATTTGACTGCTATTTTTTTTAAAGACACAGATGTCAATCACGTAGACGACAACGGCTTCAAAAAGGGCTCTGCGGCTCTAGTTTCTTCGTTAAATTTCTATGCCGGTGCTAATATGCTTACAGATAAGAACTCCCACTCTTATCCAAGTATATCCTCTCTGAGTCCCTTGAGGAAAACGATTTACGAAGGAGCTGTTACATATGTACCTTTCGATGTGGACAAAATTCTAATTGATGAGTATCCTGAAGGGCTTTTGAAAAGAGAATACACACACTTTTATTACGACGATGTATTATCTGGATGGTTATCTAAGAGGTGCCACAATTGTGATTCGAAACAAACGTTACAGCTTTGGAAGGATCATAAGAGAGAGGCTCGCTTCTCATGTGCTCTGGTCAATGAAGGAGAAGCTCGATATTGTAACATACCGGGCGAAATGCCCAAGAGTGCTCGATGGTTTACTGATCTTTTGAACGTTCTCGAACGCGAGAGCCAATACTATGAGGTGAACGGGTATCCATATGTAAGATTATAAGGTGTATAGAAACCGTCATCAATGAGTAACGCGTCAAGTGATATTACAAATATTTACGCGTCGCGAATTTTAAAATACGATGCCAATTAACGGAAGCCCTGTGTGGATGAAGGTAGCATAAGTGATGGATAACACGACCCAGCCGACACAGCAAGCAACTCAAGCGACACAGAAGTATATCATCGAGAAGTTCTCGCAGGAAAAGATTGATGATGACATCGTGTGTAGGATAATATGCACAATGGGCCAAATTCCAATACGAGACCTTCGAGCTGACATACAAGAAGTGATGAAGGAGAAAGAACCGATTAAGAAGTCATGGACATTCGGGAGGAACCCGCAGTGTGACTATCATCTGGGGAATATGTCAAGATTGTCAAATCGCCATTTTCTCATCATGTTAGGTGAAGATGGAAACCTCCTTCTGCGAGACAATTCCACGAATGGCACCTGGATCAACGGTGAGAGGGTCGAGAAAGACAGAAACCAAATATTGTCACAAGGTGACGAAATTACCGTTGGAATGGGTGTTCCACAGGACGTTTTGAGCTTGGTGGTGTTCATCAACGATAAGTTTAAGCAGAGACTTGAAGCCACACGACTACAAGGGCTCGCGACTGTAAAATCAAAGGGCTCCCGCCTTTCGACTCCCAAGGGACAATCTGCTGGAATACTGAAAGACTATTCCATTCAAGATGAAGTAGTAGGGCAAGGTGCTTTCGCGACAGTCAAGAAGGCCGTGGAGAGAAAAACTGGCAAAACTTATGCTGTCAAAATTATAAATAAAAGGAAAGTCATGGGAAATATAGATGGTGTGACGAGAGAGCTAGACGTTCTACGAAGATTGGATCACCCAAGAATTGTAAGGCTCAAGGGCTTTTATGAAGATGACGATAATTATTACCTGCTCATGGAATTTGTGTCAGGAGGTGATTTAATGGATTTCGTGGCAG
Organism: Lachancea cidri; assembly: GCA_030569995.1. Classification (NCBI taxonomy): domain Eukaryota; kingdom Fungi; phylum Ascomycota; class Saccharomycetes; order Saccharomycetales; family Saccharomycetaceae; genus Lachancea; species Lachancea cidri. Next base: position 9,601 of record JAJLUF010000116.1, read on the forward strand.
CACATGGCTCTGTTGGGGAGGAAGCTGGAATCGAAATTACCAAGCAAATTCTAGAAGCCGTACAATATATACATTCGATGGGGATAAGTCATAGAGATCTGAAACCTGATAATATTTTGATTGAGCAGGATGACCCAGTACTTGTGAAAATAACGGATTTTGGATTAGCTAAGATTCAAGATAACGGCACGTTTATGAAGACATTTTGTGGGACTCTAGCTTACGTTGCCCCCGAAGTCATCAGCGGAAAGACTTCAGAAGAAAAAGAGAGAAATGAGTATTCCTCTCTTGTTGATATGTGGTCTATTGGATGTCTGGTTTATGTTATATTGACTGGCCACCTACCATTTAGTGGCAGCACTCAGAATGAATTATACAAACAAATCAGTCGCGGCTCGTACCACGAGGGCCCTCTTAAGGACTTCAAAATATCTGATGAGGCCCGCGATTTCATTGAATCATTATTGCAGGTAGATCCTAAGAATAGGATGACCGCAGAAAAAGCATTAAAACATCCCTGGATTAGTACCACGTACAAAGATAGTTTCGTAGAGTCTCAAGTGTCGCTATCCCAGTCTCTTCCACGCCAGAAATTTGCCGAGAACAATGGTGATGCCCATGTTGAATTTATAAACATAAAAGAGAATGGAGACAGTTCACCCCCAAGAAACAAAGATGAGAGAGCTATGTTCAAAGTCCCAGGAAACCCTCCTGTGCGATTCACACAACCCCTTGTCCAAAATGAAGACTCACAACCTGACAGTATGAAACAACCCAGGACTGCCAATTTTGATCTCGGTACAGCGTTATCGTTAAAAAGCGAAGAACCAAGCTCACTGGACGAATTATCAACCACAAGCCTGAGAGTCCCTTCCCAGCAGCAAACATCTAACCCGGAAATTGACGAAAAATCGTCGAATCTCGAGGGAAGATTTTTGACATTGCGCTCTTCAGTTGAAAGCTCTATCCAGGGTGTCATCGAAGTCAAGCAAGGTACCAACCCTTTTTTTATTGGGAGGTCTGATGACTGCCACTGCAAGATAGAAGATAACCGACTTTCGAGAGTGCACTGCTTTATTCTCAAGAAAAGACATGCAGTAGGAAATAGCATTTACGAGTCACCCGCCCAAGGTTTAGACGACGTGTGGTACTGCCACTCGGGCACCAATGTCAGCTACCTAAATGGTGTTCGTTTGACACAGGGAACCAAAGTGCTCTTGCATGATGGAGACAAAATAAAAATTATATGGGACAAAGCCAATAAGTTTGTCATCATATTCACTGTAGAGATAAATGATGCAACAGGCTTGTTTAATCAAGGAAAATTGCTTAAGGGCCAGGATAGAAGAGTAATAGAGCAGACTGCGGGTGAGCGTGCACTGGAGAAGAAGCTCGCGGAAGTCATGGCTCAAAAGAGCTTGACGACTCGAGAAGGGTCTCAATTGAAGAGGGTGAGCTCTATGAGTTTAAGTCAAGATCCGAAGAGAAAGACTAAGAGAGCTCGTCTAGATAAAGCCGACCAGAATTATAATAATCTTCAATTTTTCTAAGTTTAGTATTTAATATAAGAAAAGTGAAACAGTTCAAATGAAGACTCTAACGATATATCGCTTATTCTCACCTATACAACTGATTGAAAGTTACGCTGTATTTATACCTTCTGGTATGAGTAAAATTGGAGTACTTTATTTAGCCGCTGAGGAAAAGATGACCTTTCGCAAAAGATACACCATCTGTGTATCTTTTGAAAAAAGCTTATAAAACAGCCGATACCGTACAAAAGCGAAACATATGGTACTCACATGTTGAATAGAAAGACAGTCTATGAGTGATTGCTGAACGATCCGCTTCTTAAATGCTTACTTTTACATGATGGAGAAAGACATCGCGCTCAAAGATTATCAATTCAAGGATTCCCTAGTAATTTCAGCAAACTATTTGCTCTACCAGTCTTAAATGCTATGCGATTGCATGCTATTCTGGATTCACAGACGCATTAGTCATGCTCTTATTGTGTATTATATTTCCAGAGCTGTTTACAAGCTGCATTTCAACGTTTGCCGTTCAGGTGTGTTACCCGCCTTTTTATTTACGGTACAATAATGACCCTTTAAGGGGGGGTGGCAAGAAAAAAACTAATATTTATAAGGGGCGATGCATGGTAAGGCTTCATTTAATTCCTTGCTACAACACAAAGCATAGAGGAAGCACTAATCTGGTTCCTTTTCGATAAATATTATAATAAAAAAAATGCACCTACCATCTCTGCTTTCATTGGCAACACTTTTGGTTGCTAGTCTAGACGCTGCTCAGGCTAAGGTTCACAAGGCAAAAATTCATAAGCACAAAATTGATAGTGAAATATTGGATGTGGGATTTGAAGAACATATCGCTCATTTGGGCCAGAAGTACTTAACTCAGTTCAAAAGAGCGTACCCTGATGCCGAGATACCTGAAGAACATCCCCTCTTCGCTGAATCTGGCCATGACGTTCCTTTGACCAACTACTTGAATGCACAATACTACACGGATATCACTTTAGGTACGCCTCCACAGAGCTTTAAGGTCATTCTTGATACTGGTTCTTCCAACTTGTGGGTGCCAGGTAGTGAGTGTGGGTCGTTGGCCTGTTTCTTACATTCCAAGTATGACCACGATTCTTCTTCAAGTTATAAGGCTAACGGTAGCACATTTGCTATTCAGTACGGTTCGGGGTCTCTGGAAGGTTACATTTCTCAAGACACTTTAACCATTGGAGATTTGACTATCCCTAAGCAAGATTTTGCTGAAGCCACCTCCGAGCCAGGCTTAGCATTTGCGTTTGGTAAATTTGACGGTATCTTGGGTTTGGCATACGATACTATCTCTGTGGACAAAGTAGTGCCACCTGTTTACAAAGCTATCAGCGATGGTCTGTTAGATGAACCAAAATTTGCGTTCTACTTGAATGATGCTGACAAGTCAGCTGAAGGTGGAGAGGCTACTTTTGGTGGCATAGATTCTTCCAAGTATTCAGGTGACATTACTTGGTTGCCTGTTCGTCGTAAGGCTTACTGGGAAGTCAAATTCGAGGGTATTGGTCTAGGCGAGGAATATGCCGAGTTGGAAGGCCATGGCGCTGCCATTGATACTGGTACTTCCTTGATTGCTTTGCCTTCCGGTCTTGCCGAAGTTTTGAACTCCGAAATCGGTGCCAAGAAGGGCTGGAGTGGTCAATACACAGTTGAGTGTGAGACCAGAGACCAATTGCCAGATCTCACCTTGACATTCGGTGGTCACAATTTCACCATTTCCCCATACGAGTACATTCTAGAAGTATCTGGTTCTTGTATCTCTGCGTTCACTCCTATGGACTTCCCAGAACCAGTGGGTCCATTGGCCATTATTGGTGACGCGTTCTTGCGTAAGTTCTACTCGATCTACGATTTGGGTAACGACGCTGTGGGGTTGGCCAAGGCTGTGTAAACGGAAAATGCGGTTTTCAAAAATACAAAAGAGAGGCTGCAATAGGATGGGGCTCTGTTAGATTTCATCACTGAGCACCTTATAAAATTAAAAAAAAAAAAAAATAAGAGCAAGTGCAAAAGAAAAGTTGTTTAATTAGCGCGAAAATGAAGTCGCCTCAACCAAAAATATGACTAGTCAGGACTATATAAAAGTAGATCGACCTAAAATATAAAATATTTGTACTCATCATAAATGAAATAGCGTGGAATCACTGGTGACGAGATGATGAATGTTTTGAGTTTACCTTTTCGGGTGTGCGAAGGGAAGACTAACAACACTATTTACAACATAGCACGATAATAGTTAGAAGCACAACTCGAATAGAGCCAGTAGATATCTGACAATACTGTGGCAAGAATCTGTACTCACATTATCAAGCTAATTTTTTTTTGTCTCCCAGTTTGACCCAATTTTTTTCCTCATCTTTCCTGTTCCGCAGAGCTATATGATATACAAGAGCCCCACTAGGAGAAACATGTCGAGGAATTCCAACTTATCGAACCCACAAACGCCACGCATCAGAAACGCCACTTCTTTCTCGAACCTGCGGCGCAAAAGCTCCATCACTCCATTGGCTACGCCGAGATCGGTGTCATCGAGCAGACACAGCAGTCGAAGCGGCAGCCGACACAGTTCGCCATCGCGGTCATCGCGCAGCTCATCCCCGACGCGGCTAGGCTCGTTTTCAAACTACAGGAGGACTTCTGGGGATACGTTTGTTCACCCTGACAATGTGTTACGGTCGCGAGCGTTTCTGCCATATCGAGGCACAATATCTGTGTCGATTAGAATCAAACCCTCCGACACAAGCGGGAAGGACCCATGGTCTGTGGGCGACAAGAACACGATTGTGCATAACGAGCTGGGCGGATTCAAGTTCGATAACGTGTTTGACCCAAGCAATGACAATTTCCAAGTGTACGAAGAGATCGGCAAACCGATGATCGAAAAGCTATTCGAGGGCTACAACGCGACGATATTCGCCTACGGGATGACTGGGTCGGGCAAGACGTTCACGATGAGCGGTGACACGCAGGAGCCGGGACTCATTTTACTTTCAGTGGAGCAGATTTTCGCGCACATATTGAGCGAGAGCGTGAACAATAAGTCGTTCGAGGTAAAAGTTTCATACCTGGAGATATACAACGAGAAAATATACGATTTGCTGAATATCCAAGCGCCAAGAAGCGGACCCTGGTCAGGGTCCGGGTCCGGGTCCGGCGCCTTCAACTACCGGCTTGGGCACGGCGGCGCGAGCGGCGCGAGCGCAACGGGAATCGAGCTGAAGGTGCGCGACGACTCGAAGCACGGCGTGAAGGTGATCGGCCTTACAGAGCAGGCGGCGAGCACGAGCCACGAGGTGATGAAATGGATCGCGCTGGGAAACAGTAATCGCAAGACGGGCGAGACAGACTACAACACGCGAAGTTCGCGGTCGCACGCAATTGTGCTAATGCGCCTGTCGTGCACGGATTTAAACACCGGCCTGGAAACCACAAGCACGCTATCGTTATGTGACCTGGCCGGATCCGAGAGGGCGGCGGGCCAACAAGAAAGGAGAAAAGAAGGCGCATTTATCAACAAGTCGCTACTGGCACTGGGGACCGTGATATCTAAGCTGAGTGCCAATTCGGCCCACGGATCGTCTTTGTCACCATTGTCGTCGTCTGCTTCTTCTGCTTCTTCTGCGTCGTCTGCTCCGTCGTTTTCGTCCACATCCTCCACATCCACATCCTCAGCTGCGATACCAGCCGCGGGCGGCCACATCCCATACCGGGACTCGAAGCTAACACGGATTCTACAGCCGGCGCTAAGCGGGGATAGTATTGTGACCACTATCTGCACGATTGACACAAAGACGGAGTCGATCGCGGAAACGGTCAACACCATCCGCTTTGCGTCGCGAGCCAAGAACGTATCTATGACGGTGAAGAAAAACGACGCGGCTGCAACTGCGTCTTCGATGCAAGAAAAGGCCCACGTGATCGAGGAATTACGCCGGCAGCTAGAAGAACAGCAGGCGCTGATCCTTGCTCTACAAAGAGACGGCCGTGGGCGCGGCCGCGGCCGCGATCACGGCCAGGACCAGGGCCAGGACCAGGACCTGCTCGTAGACAGCGACGGCTCCGGCGCTGTGCCACACCTGAAAAGCGAGAACGCCCTGTTGCGGTTCAAGCTGCAGCATTGTGAGAAACTGCTAGACCTGGACCACGCCCCGGTACACGATCCAGAAATCCTAGAGATCCTGGATATCCTGCCGACGGCCGTGGGCGCCGTACTGGAAGCCAAAATCCAGCGTTACGAGTCGCAGTTACGTGAACACCAAACCTACGCTCACCAGCTGGAACAGCGGCTAGCGAGTCTAGAGGCTCGTGCTACCTCCCATAGCATAGCTGCGCGGCTCGAGGCCGGTGCCTCCATAGACAACCTGGCTCGCGATCAGGAGGCGGAGCTGCTTGAGCTTCGCCGTGCTCTAACGCGAAAGGACAAGATGCTAGACGCGCTGCAGAGTGCCAAGCGTTTACGCGAACATGCACTGCGCCCACTGAGAACTGTGCAGCTCAATACATTGGCGGGCTCAGATAACAAGGCGGCGGCATACAAGATTTCCGGAGCTGCAGGAGCTGCAGGAGCGGCGGCCACGGCCACGTGACCGAAACCCGTGCACCGCAGCGTACCACCACCCCACGCTCCCTGCTTCCTGCTCCCTCCCAGTTCCCTCCCAGCTTCTATCTCGTGTTCGTTCGTATCTTTGGTATCTTTCTGGGGGGGCGCAATAGACCACGTCCGTTTTCGCGTCGATTTTCCGTCGGTAGGTGGTGGCGCACGGAAGCGGAGTTACTATAAATGGGGTTGTCGATCCAGAGGGGGTGCAGACGCGGACCAAAGGTGAAAAAAAATTAAATTGTGTGGTGATAGGCAGGGTGTCTCAATTGTGACAGGTTTTTAGTATTAAAAGTTGGCAGCTACTTCTCTTCCCCCGCAGGACAAAAAGGTTCGAAAGTTTGAAAGTTTGAAAGTTTGAAAGGACGATAGTTCGATAGTTCGATAAGTTTCATAAGTTCGAAAATATCCAAAAGGTCCAGAAGATCCAAAAGGTTCAACAAAGACAAATTATTTTTCATCACACTCAGTCATATTATAATGGGTAAACTACATAGAAAAGTAACGAGCTCTCGTGGTCTCGGGTCCTGTCGTCGACGTTGACGTTGCTGGCAATCCTAGTGTTTGTTGTTTACACATCCAGCGACTTCTCAGAGCTGTATAGCTCGCTAACGGGCGGTGACGGTGGTGACGACACGCAGAAAGTACAGGCGATGATTTCAGACATCAAGCTCGAGATCCAGAGCGGCGGCAGTATTAGTAGTAGTGGGAGCATTGGTAGTGGGAGCATTGGTAGTGGGAGCATTGGGAGCATTGGGAGCAGTGGGAGCATTGGTAGTGGGAGCATTGGTAGTGGAGGCATTGGAAGCGTTGGAAGCGTTGGTAGCATTGATAGCAGCACTCGCCGCGCCACCCCCGCTCCCGCGGGCGCGATCGCCGCTGCGGCTGCAGCAACTACCGCCTCATCTTCCTCCCTTGTGGGCACTCAAATGGTTCATGGGCCCAACAACTTCAAGCATTGCAATCTAGATTTCGATCCGCAGCATAACCTACAAGAGATTCTCGGCACTTCGCCCGTGGTGATGTTCGTGAATTCCGGCTTAGAATCTCAGGAGCTCAGAACGCTGCTTACAAAGGAATACGAGATTTCGCCGGCCCCTTCTGTCGTCGATCTCGACAAACACGCATGTGGCACACAACTCGACGGGTACATTCGCAAGCATGCTCTAAAAAGCGTGTCACCACAGGTCTTGGAACCACCCTACCTGCTGATAAATGGTGGCTCTGTAATCAACCGGGGGCTAAAGGGTGACGTGATCGATCTACACACCGAAGGGTTGCTTCTGGACAAGCTTAAGACGTTTGCTGGCACGGAAGTGCTCGTTTCACGCACAAATGCTCCTTCCAATTCATAGGTCTCTACATCAGCATTGAGAGGGTCACTTTTGACCGCACCCCTGGGCTGCTTCTGTGCCAACTCATGAAAAAAAACAACAAAAAAACAAACAAACAAACAAACAAACTTTGTTGACATCAAACCACCTCCCCTCCCCCCTCTCTCCAGAGCCTCATTTTGCACTCACCGCATATCTCTCTCCTAGATATACAAAAATACGATGATAGTAGCCCTTTTCGCAAGCGAATGGGCGAAAATAAACTTTAGTATGTGTAATATCGTTAATGCTATTTAGATTATGTATATTATATGCAACTTCAAAATTAAATTAAAGAAGAGGCTGTTCATATCTGAAATGTGTGCTTAAAATGACCAATTTTTCGTATCCAGTTAACCATCAATAGAGTAATCAATTTCAGTAACGTTATTAGACTCTCCTCCTGTACTCTCTAATTCATTCACTCCGCTTTTTTGCGGCTCGTAGCTATAGAAAGGCTCTCCCCAGAAACACAGAATTCCTTTCATGTAATTACCCATCTTGACATATAGAACTTTGCAACGAGCGTTTTCTCCAAGTAATTCTCGAGTCACTTGTGAAATCTGCGAAAGGTCGGAGTTTCTCGGCAGAAACATCACCACGTTACTACTTATCTTCAAGAATCCTCGTAGCATTTCCAGAAGCCCTACCGGACTAAGACCAAGTTCCAGATCAAAAACGTCCTCTCTTTGATAGTTTGGCCCTCCCCATGGTGGAGATGCAAACACACAGTCTACATGTATTTTCTCAAACCTGCCCTTCTGCGACATCTTGCACCAGTCACCGTACTTCAACCAGATTCGGTCATCCACATTGTAAGCCTGGGCATTTTTATAAGTGCAGTACAGATGTTCCATAGAGGAATCCACACCATAAACTTTTGGGAAATACATCGCAAGCTGGATTGTATTCCCACCACCCCCACAGAATACATCCACCACGGTCTGGGCATCGGGAATACAGCTACGAATGAAACGAGCAACAAATTTGGCTACAACTTCCGGTGTAACACTAAACCATAATTCTTTAGTCAAATACAACCTCTTAGATCCCATTAATGAGAATAGCGTCCGTCTATTTTTCCAATATTTAAAGATAGACTTATCAGTAACTTTAACATTAGGATCAACTAAAAATGCATCTTCTCTACATAGTCGTAGAAGTTCTTTGAGCTGCTTTCTATATTTATGCTTTTCCAAGTGTACAAAGTGAGCCAAATCTGGTGGACTAGATTTACTCATGATATTGATGCTATTCTCTACAGGTTAACATGAGATGAGCTCACACTTTTTTTTTTTTTTTTACTTTTATTTTTGTTCGAAAACTTTTCATCGAATTAAGACAATATCTGTCAAGAGGTTAGGCCAAGATTTACTGCACAATTAATCCTTGACAGGATCCATTATCACCAATTGAGATCAGATCAGAAATGCTATTTACTAATATCGAACGCATTTGAGATGAATAGAAAACATTCTTTATTATGTTGATTACATAATTAAATGCCAGCCTTTTTAATTTTTTTGATAATTTATGAACAAGCCTTGCCAATTTGGTATAATATGAAATCAGGCTAGTTGCGCAATATCTAAGTTGGGCGAGGAGTTACGGATCCAATCAATCTCTGGAGATGAGATCAGCCATTTTATTTTACTGCAGATGCTCATATATAATGTTATAAACCGATGGAACGCCGCCGCAAGGGCTATGAGCCAGTATTGTCATATTCAGTAAATGGTATTAAGGTCACCTACTAGAACAAAGACAAAATCCTTCTTAGGGAACCAAATGGACTTCCAGTTTCCAAGCCAAGATTGCGTTTCGGGCTGTGAATTAGATAATTACCATATGTCAAATCATCATATTTTGAATGATGCCGTGACGAAAAAGAATGAGGACGATGCTACTTCTCAGATGCTTTCCGATTACACAAATTCAAATTCGGGAAACTCTTCCAACGCCATAGATAGCGGATACTATTCTTTTGCAAACATATCCGACAATACCACATCTAAAAAGACAGATCATAGTAATGGAATTTCATTAGCTTCTTCTTGGGCATCAAACTCGCAAGCGAAACAAAAGTATCCCACTACCTTAGCACCCCCTGCAATCACACCGGATTCAGAGTGTCTTCAAAGAAATAGGGCTACAGCAGGTAGTCTGTGCAGTAAAAAGTCTTCAGTAAGAAGATACAGTCCCAGGCATAGTGGACTGAAGTCAGTGTCTACTGACGTGGGGACTATTCCGACCGCCGACAATTTATCTTTTCAGATAACCTTCCAATCAAACACAAGATGTAGCACGCTAGGAAGTATTAAAAAATCCCCCACATCCCAAAGAAATTTATCTGTTACTGGGCAGCCCGTTTGGAAAGCACCTTCCGGAAGCGCATCAATTCCTCAAAGGAATGGTAACCCAGTGCCAAACCCAAAATCGAATTTAAAGAGGTCAAAGGCCGTTCGCTGTAAGGGTGGGCTGCTTGAATTTTTCAGAAAGTTGGGCATAAAAGTAAGTCGCAGAATACAACGTTGGAGATTAGCAGTTAGAAGAAAGCTGTTCTCTTACAGAAAGAGGCACAATTCAAGAAAAGAAAAAAAGCAAACCACATCACATCTAAAGAGAGCTAATGGATATGTTTCGAACATCAAAAGGTCCATTTCAACAGCATCCCTACACGATTTGATACGGCATGATGGTGATATAGTTTCTCAACATTTAACAGGCTCAAATGCAAGCCCTGCCACACCTACTTCTGAGCAAACAAAAAGAGCGGCTTCTTCATCTACAAAGACAAATAGGAACTCTTTGAGGCGCTCGCCCTCCTCGATCAAAAGAGCAGCTTCGAACTTAACAAGAGCAAATTCTCTGGCTGCCCATAGCTCATCCGCTCTAAGCATTAAAAATATGGAGCCAGCCAATTCCTCCACTTCCAAAATAGTAAGATCACAACCTTCCATGTCTCTACACTCAATAGTAAGACAACCATCAATTGTTGTGAACAATAAAGTTATACCATTGTCGAACTTTAATGGTGATGCTCGTGAATATTCCATAAAGGAGGAGGATGAAGACGAATACGTAATTGACACAAATTGCATGAGACCAAGCGACGACAATAACAGCGATAGTACCAATTCAAGTGACAGTGTTAGTGAAGATGAGTTCGAGGATGCTCATGATTTCTACGGACGCAGCAATGAGACACCTGAGCAGGATAAGGTTGCAAAAGCTCTGCAGTCATGGAATCACTATTTAAAGTCAATCATTGCCCAGCGCATCTTAATGAGACTACAAATGGAGAAGAATCAACAAACCTCGAACGATGACGAGTGTCAAGAGCTTATTGATGCCATAATTTCCGACTACGAAGCTAACACACCAAGCATTTATGATTCAAACGTCAAAAATGCTTCCACATCCGCATCATCCGTTAGTGACGAAGATTATGATGAATTGCCAACTTATTTGCCAAGTCTTAGCAATTCATCACATCTTAATCGTCAAGTCTTCGCATCAAACAATAACAGCATGCTGTCAGTGGCAAATATCCAAGATGCTTTCCAAGGTAGTGTGAGAAGGTCCCTGACGTTACCTGTTGGCATAAAGGTTTAACTGATGTTTTATTAATGCATACCTAGATATATAGACAGGTTTCTATGTTCAAATATTTTTAATAGTCTCTTAAAGTGGCATTGACGAGACGGCCATCAACAAACTTGTTTCTGTGAGGGAGAGTCACGGACTGCAGATTAGTCTTCAAGCCTTTTGTCGCAATATCGTTATGGAAAGATGAGAAAAATTTGGCAAGAGGTTCGGTGTACCAACGCTCGCCATTGGGTGTGAACCATCCAATGTGCCCTCCCTTGCTAGTTTCCAGAAGAAGCACATATGGATTATCTTGAACTTCTCGTATGGGTAATGCTTCCGAACCCACAATAGGGTCGTCCTTGGCATTAAGTGCTAGCAGGGGAGTTCTCACCTGAGTCAGCCTGTTGGCACTCGTCCCGTATCTATAGTATTCAAAGGATGTATTAAATCCGAACATTCGAGAAGTAAACCAATTATCGAAATCTTCCATTGTCCGCACTCCTGGAAGTTTCTCAGCGTATAGCTTAGCCATGTAAGAATCTTTCTTCAGAGTTTCCAAATGATCTTCTACAAGATCAACTAATCTTCTGGCAAATACTGGGGAATATACATATTTTCCCAGTAGACTCCTTCTCAAAAGATACGAGGAGTTACAAAGATCCCAGGGATTAGCAATGACTGCAGCACATTCAATCTGCGTTTTATCTCCTTCTTGGCCTATGTAATTGGTAAGTACTGACGCTCCGAGCGAGAAGCCTACCATGTAGAATTTCCTACTGGGAAACATGACTCGTAACTTGACCACAAATTCACGAATATCATCTGTCCAAACGCCATTGTAAAGTTGGGGTGTAGTTATTGAAGAATTACAGCATCCTCGAGAATTAAGCACGCATGCTTCAAAACTATAATCCGAAGTGATCTTGTGCAGCAACCCTCGAACATAAGACTCGTTAGACCCACCAGTAAGCCCATGAAGAACGATAAGAAGAGGTTTAGAATCACTTGAAGGCAGTGTTTGCACCTCATCGGGTGTGAAGTAGGAGTATTGTGGTAATAACGGCTTTCTCTGATTAGGAGGGACATAATCCGAAGCACTTAATTTTGGAACGACGAAGTCTGCCGTTCCCTCTCCTCCATCGCTATAATTCACAACCAACCTCTTATAAAAAACCAGATCTCTATCCTCAAACGTCTTGACCGCCGCATACATTGTTTGCAAGTCACCATTGAGTAATAAAGGATGCATGAGAGCCAAGGAACCGTCTGAAAATGCAGGACAGTGTTTGTCAATAAAGGATGATAAATCCCACGAATGTTCTCCATCAATAAATCTTAAAGGTTCATCGGGCGTTATATGTCTAACATGAGAGTGTAAAGGAAAGTAATCCACGATCGTATCTAGCATTGATTGACTTACAATGCTGTGTAAATGCATCTTAAATGAAAGACAACCACTACAATTCTACATCTATTTCACGAAAGTCACATGACCTAAAACTCGAAAATTTGTCGGAACAACGCAGATAGGATTCACTTCTTCTTCTCCCGAACAGTAGGGATTCAAATCAGCGCATCAGATAAGTAAGCAAAATGCTCTGCGGCGGGGTCAAAACTAGAAGCAGGCTAATATTAAGTGGCTCACAAAGATTTCAATCGTCTTTTACCTTCCTCAACAACCAGTCTCTGGTACAGAAAGAGCAAGTGAAAGATCAGAAGCGGACTAGCAAAAAGAACGACACAAGTTCGCAAGAGAACACTGAGACTCGACGTCAAAAGAAGCGCACGCAAATCGAATTAAGTGCAAGGAGAAGGCATGATTATTCGTGGCTTCCAAAAGTTCCATCTACCGCACATTTAAAGCAACGCGATGTTAGCACAAGCATGTTCTATTCAGGTTATCGTCCTGTTTTTATCAACCCAGCCGACCACAAGAAGAATGAAAGTACGCTATACGAGTTTGCGATGAAACTAGAGGCTTTAGGTGATCCTCTGCCTTGGATATCTTCAGCTACGGGCACCGAATTTTACGGAGAATGGGACAATATTCCAACAGAACTAATAAAGAAGCTAAAACCATTCCAGCCACCATCAGATGATACCGAAGCGAAGAAAATAGAAGCTAGAAATGCTGTGAAGAAGGAGATGCTTGCAACCGAAAGAGAGAAGCTCATGAATAGGGCTAAGGGTAGAAAGAAACCGATAATAAAACTGCTACAACTGAGTAAAAAAATCGCTGATAGTTAAAAGTGGAGGATTGATTTACGAAAGTTAACGGTTACAATTTTGGCATCTCTGTTATATCAGCATTCCGTTGCACTTGGGCCTTTGTGATGGAAAAAAGTTCGCCAGACAAACTTCTTGGAATTAGTTTCAGAGTAAGATGAAGCTAACAAAACATTTTGATTGAATATGCGCATCCATGTTGTTTATATTATAGTCATCATGTTCTAGTTCTTCTATATATTTACCGAGACGTTATAATGCCACTACATATGAAAGGAACTCAATGCGCTTTTCATGAATTGTTAGGTGGTGACCATCACCACCACGACCATGCATATGATTCCTTTTCATCCGTTGACACCGACTGATTTTCAACAGCATCATGTGCGCGTGGGGCGCACTCCTCCTCCATGGAATGTGCATCAAATTCCAGATTTGACTGCAACAGCTCCTGCCTTTGTTCCATGTTTTTATCAAGCATTTCTTCGTTAAGAAGTTTAACTTGGTCACAGAGCTCCAGGCATGTGTCCAGGTCAAAATCCTGATCTTTTGCGAAAAGAAGAAATTGTTCTTGATCTGTGAAATGCTCGCTCAGAACTTCGTCGAAATTTGACTGAACAAGCTCGTACGATACCTGGTCCTTCATAGTTTCCCGAAATCAAATCTTACTTTTCGTTATCAATTCTCCAGTATGATCTTTAAACGATCTCTCGGCCCGAGTAATACTATAGTTAATAATCGGATGAGAGATAATAAATGCGTCAAAAATTGAATTACAATAAACGAGATTGGCTAATGAAGGAGCAGACCATTTTGAATTTATATGCAACTCAGTTTATCTATCGATTGGCAAGTCGGGTGTGTTACAGCCACATCACACCGTGTAATAGATCTGATTACGTCCCACGCGATGACTGCATGCGTAAAAACGACCTCTAGCTTCTTAACTTCCTGTCGCTATGTGATACGTACAATATATGACCACGAAATAACATAATCTAGTTAAGCTATCAAAGAAATCTTGAAGAGTCAAACCTCAGCTTCGAATGGGATCATATTTTGAATGAGTCCACTACTGGTGACCTTGATATCGATATCTTCAGACACTATCACAAATTTATCTCTTTATAAAACATACACAAATTACGTTACATCACTATTAGGTAAATGAGGTTGGAAACAATTAAATGTTCCTAATGAGAATACCTGGTTGGCCTGGAATGGCGTTTTCAACTACCTTGGCAGCATTTGGAATATCCACTTCTTCACCAGTGAAAATATCTTTCCCAACCTTTGCGCCATGTGGGAATGAGATAAATTGAAACTCATCACACTTAATTGCCTGACAACACTTCTTAATGTTCTTCATTGTTGCCTTCACAGTGGCGACTTCATCGAAAAGCAACTCTCTGTTGAAAACTGTTTGAGGAGATTCAGTAGCCAAGCGTTGCTTCAATAGGGAGATAAAAGGCATGGCCCTCTTCATATCTCTTGGATTGACAAGCTCTTTGATCTTCTTTCCATCGTTAAGGGACTGCTCTTCAAATAATTTGCGAACAAGTTCAATATATTCGCCTTGCCATTCAGGGAACGACTCAGAAATGAGTATTGTCATCTTAGCAGGTTTACTAGAGTCAACATCGGCACCCTTACCCTTCTTCTTTTTCAATGCTTGTCCTTCTGCTTCTCTTATACTTCTCTGTAAATCACGTAAGTATTCCAACGCCGACAGAGATCCAGCATCAACTGGCTTGGAAGCGCGTGGGAATTTGGCAAGCTGCACAGAAGTGGAGTGGCCAAGAACTTCACGCCAGATATACTCTGCGAAATGAGGAGCAATTGGAGTCAAAACTAAAGTCTGTATTTCGATGTAACGTAGAACAAGATCCTTGTGCATTACATTGCAAGATTCACGATAATAGTCTCTAGCAGCCTGGAAATCAAACAAACCAAACTTCAACGCACCTTTGTAGTTGGTTAATTCGTATTGCCTGTAAGTTTCTTCAATCAAAGCATTCATTTCATTTTCAAATGCGATATCAAAAATATCTGTAAGTTCACCACTGCGGAAGGTATCGAGACTGTTCATAACGTCCTCCGACCATTCCTTTAGGTTAAACAGTCTCAAAATAGCGGCATTAGCATTGGACTCATCCAAGTTTGCGTCTTCAACGGTGTCACCAGCATCAGCCAGAGCAATACGAGAAGCATCCGCACCAAATTTCTGAACAATTTGTTCCAGAGTCATGAAGTTACCTGTAGATTTCGACATCTTGGCATTGTTCAACATCAAATGACCATTAGCTCTGATACCTCTTGGCCAGAACTTCTTTGGGAATAATGCAACATGCGTATAAACGAAGAACGTTAAGTGGTTTGGAATTAAATCTTTACCAGAAACAGAGACATCTAACGGATAGAAGTACTCAAATTCTCTTCTAAGCTTTTGCAGAGCTTCGATGGGTATATTGGTGTTCTTAGTATCATCAGAGTGTTGGAAGATGTAATCAAAAACTTCTGGTGTCATCTGTTCATGCGTGATTCCTAGTGGGCCAACTTCTTTACCATAATAGTCCTTGAATAACAAGTGTGCAATAGTATAAAAGGCTTGGTAAATGGTGGAATCCGATAAAGATTCGACCAGGTACTTCTCGTCCCATGGTAATTTGGTACCTAAACCGTAAGTACGGCACACTGCCCAATTTTTCAACCAATCTAGACACCCTTCGAACGCATTTTTCACTTCTGGAGCGAATAAGCGCATATGGTCCAAACACTCAAGAGCTTGTTCCTTCCAAGACTCTTCACCGTAATCAACGTACCATTGATCTTCTAATGATACGATACATTCGTCACCTGAACGGGACATTACTAAAGATTCTGGTTCATTGTAAACAAAAGCTTGACCTTCACGGATCAAGTCAGCCTTTACTTTAGCCTTAGCAACTTCAACCTTTTCTCCCTTGTACTTACCGTATATCATCACACCAGTGTAGAAGTCTTCTTTGTAAGCAATTTTCTTCGCTTCAGCCAACAAGTTGGTGTCTTTTGGTGATCTGACTTTCTTTTCTTCACAAACAGCTTTACCAATAAGATCACCGTATTTCTCGGTGTTAATGATTGGAACAGGTTCATGCTTAATCCACTCAGGATCAATACCATAGTACTCAGGCTTATGCTGTAAGTCAGAAGTAGTCATGTAATCATCAGGCGAGTTGGAAGGCACACATGTGACAACACCAGTACCTTTGGTGGCAATCACAGTTTCCATCGGTAGGATTCTTAACTCATCATAGGCGGATAATGGAGCGTGGATTTTAGATCCAATGAAGTCCTTACCATTGACTGTGATAACGGGTTTATAGTCACCTCTTTTTGGTGTTAATTTTTGATAACTCATGTTCTTGAAAGCTCTTTCAGTAGTAATGTAGTAAGAATCACCTGCATCGAAAATACCATAATTCAATTTTGGAGAGACAAAGCAACATGTTTGACCATACATAGTCTCAGGCCTCAAAGTAGCTGCCACAAAGTACAACTTTTTAGACTTGTCCAAAGTCGTTGCAGACTCGATAATTTTCTTTGCTGCTGGCGCAAATTCCGTTACTTCAATCTTTATACCGATATATTCCTGTGGAGTCACACCTTCACCCGATTGTCTATCGTGGTCCATACAAGCTTGACCATCCTTTTCAGAGTAGATAGTGTAACGCTCACCAAACTTAATTTTACCAAGTTCCTTTAATTTGTTCATTTGCCATCTAACGAATGAATCGTAATAAGGGTTATCATCAGTTGTGATGAAAGAACGTCTCCAATCAATACGAGCACCGAAAGACGTGCAGTCCCTTTCGCATAATGGTGGGAAATAGGTCAACCAATATTGAGCATCAGCAAATTTGATCACATCTTCCCTTGCAATGCCTAATTGAAGCATAATTTCGAATTGATATTTACCACGACCTTGTTTAGCGGCGGCTTTAGACTTCTTTGCCTTGAACTTGGTGACATCCTCAGATTCTTGCTTAACTTCTTCTTCCGGCTCTTCTTCATTCTCTGGCAAAGCCCCTAAGTAATCCTCACCAAAGAGTTCAGCTTCCCTTTTTAATTTATCAGCGCATGCTAGAATAGGCATACCAGTACAGTGGAAACCCAATGGGAACAAGGCACGCTTACCATTCATCCTTTCGAAACCGATCGAAAATTCAACCTTGGATAGGGTGAAGCAGTGACCAGCGTGCAGAACACCGTTCATATATGGATAAGCCATGGAAGACATGAATTTTGGGTATTTTTTCTGCAACTCTTCGGAGTCAATTTTCACGCTCTCTTCTTCGATGGATGGTGCATCGATCTCGAATAAGTGTTCTTCGGCCCAAATTTTCTGGTATTTCTTCTCAATAGCTATTAAAGCATCTCTACGGGCAGTGTTTTCTAACACCAAACCTTTGGTTTCGCCGCTGGCAGACATTGGTAATAGTGTTCTTTTCCTAACTTAGGAATATGCTTCTTCTGACTACGTGATCAGAATAGCTCATCTGAAAAATTTTTCTGGGACTACTTTTCGTAAATAAGTACAAATGAAATAGAACGCAGGACCGTAAACGGCCCGGAAACACTATGAAGCACTGAAGTAGCGTAACTGTACGCCTCTAGTTGTGCTATCGGTCCACTTTTTCACGCTAAATCGACACCAAACCAAACACCTTTCTAAACATCATATCCGCGATCACGGAGTTCATGCACAGTCCATATCCAAGAAGATGCTGCATTATCTAAGTTATTGGCAACGTAACTTGGCTTTGACTCCACACCACCCGTAGTAAAATATTTGCCATTGTCTACTTCAGGTTTTAACTGTTGAGACAATGCACTCTTGAGCGTAGCTAGAGAGCCTTGCTCATTAGAAACACCAAAGAAGAACCCTGCAAAATGGAAAAAAATCCAAAAAAACATGCCTACGATGGGCAATCTTGTCCAGTAGCTGAACGAATTGGCGTTCATCACCAGTCCAGGGTGCACTGATATGCATAGCACATCCGGGTGCTTAATTGCTAACATTTTGGTGAACTGAATTGACGCGGTCTTAGCGATTGCATACCTCAACCATGTAAATATCATACTGGGCCAATAATTGATTTTTTTGCCAAGGCTGAAGTAGAGAAACTCCAGGTTGTGGCCTATCGATGACACACAAATGACCCTGCCCTTACATCTCTTAATACACGGCAGCAGCCGCATAGTAAGCAAGAAATGTGATATATAGTTCGTCTGCAGTTGTACTTCAAACCCGTCCAGAGTCAGGTGGTAAGGCAGGCCCATCACACCAGCATTGTTAATGAGTACGTCTAGCGTGCTCTCCATGCTTTTGAATTTCCTGGCCGCCTTCTCTACGGATGCGAGATCTGTTAGGTCTACTGCTAAATAATGCAGTTCTCCCATTGAATGACGTTTGCTAGCTGCCAGCTTTTTCTCACGTTTCGCTGCCTCTTCCCTGATTTCCTTAATGGCCTGATTCACTCGACTCGAATTTCTCCCTCCCACATATATAACAAACCCGTGAAGATACAAATGCAAAACGGTGAACCATCCAATTCCGCTATTTCCACCGGTAACAAGCGCGACCTTGCGACCCTTCCGAGTGTTGTAGTAAGGCAGTTGATCTGGGTCAAACGTAGTCATAGAAAAATACATCAACGTATAGTGGTAGACATCCCTTTCGAATAAAAATTGTAGCAGTTCAGAAAGAAGATCATACGCACCACATTTTTCGTTCTATATTTATTCATCAATTGCTTCAAAAGTCGAGCAGCTTCTGACATAAAGGTCTAGCAGCGTGATCTGTGGTGATAGATTCACCATGACAACACCGTTAATTAATTTACATTATTCACAGATGTCGTCCTCAAATAGATTACTCTACTACTACTCCTACTAAAGATGTCAAGCATTGGCTTACTTAACATTATGCATACAATCGGGGAAAAAGTAGATCAAACACTTACTTCTTTAAAGTGAAATGTATCTATGAGCACACCATTTTTGAAGATTGTTTCCTAGTTAAATAAGCATTTTAAAGCTCAATTATCACCACATTAAATATAACTTACCGCTGGAAGGAATTCAAACACATATTGAGTTTTTCTATTCAACTTAAATTCCACAGAAGGTGTCAAATTTATTACTTATTACTCGTTTATTATCTGAAAATATTGTGTCACTATACACGCATTTGTTTCGTGTGATGAGGGCCTGTCATTGTTGGTCTTACATTCTTCATTCAATGATTAAAAACCTGTAGCTGAAGATAACCATAATGTCATCATCCTTCAGTTGGTCCCCGACAGATGGTTTGATTCATGGACGAATTATCAATAAGTTTTTACCTTTGAAAAGACATCCTCAATTGGGACTTCAAAACGACAACTTCTCT
>JAJLUF010000117.1:0-15407 GCA_030569995.1 Lachancea cidri
ACCTGTGCCTGAATCTCAAGTTCTAGCTGAGCATGCTTCAAGTTTTGCAACGAACACCAGTTCTTCTTTAACCCAAGCATGATATCGTAGTACCATGAAAGAGCCTCGTGTTTGGCGACCCACTTGTAAGTCCCTGCGTGCGACCATAGCTTAAACTTGTGCAGCAGCATGAGTTCGTCCATGATACCATAGTACAAATCAATAAAATCTCCCAAAGATCCCTCGTTGAGCCATATTTTGTTGACTATCTCGAGAGCATTCGCCTCGCCATCCTTGTGGGAAGACATTTTATGTGTAGTTCGCAAAACTTTGCTCCACAAGGCATTTATTCTAAAAGGGGTCCCGCCAAATCTGAGAATCTGCCTAAAAAGACTCAAATTGGTACCCACAAGAGTAGCCTTGGATTCAAAGTTCTTTAGTATCGCCACGATAGCGACCTTGACTATGGTAGCTGGGTGCCTCAAAACCATCCGAAAGTTCAACTGCGTCAATACTTTCGAGTAGTATTGGAGTACCTCTGGGTTCCACTGCGTTATGCCTCTCCGGCTTCGTGTGACAAACAGTTTCAGCAGATCCAACACATACTTAGCAATCTTGGCAATCCGGTCTTTTCCACCGAGTGTGTCAAAAACGCGTTTTAGAATGTCTATTTTCTTAATCACCACCTGAACTTTGGCTTCGCTACCGGTATTCGACACTTCCAAACTGGTTTCTTTAGTTTGCTCTTCCGTATCCTCATGTTCCTCTACTTCGTCGTTTTCTTTATCTTCCATTGTTATGGGTATACCGTCTTGAAGCATGTGGAACTCGTTAACTAGCTTCTGAGAAGTATAAAAGTCACTGTAAGAAGTTGTATCCATGTTTATTTCGAGCCTCGAAGTGGAGTCGAGCCACGCTGATGCAACGATGTAAGTCTTGGAGTAAAAACTCATCGACTCTCATTTCCCTGGGGAAAAATTAACTACAGGAGCTGACTGCAACAAAAAAACTAGCGCCGCTTGGTTTCGATCCAAGGACATCAGGGTTATGAGCCCTGCGCGCTTCCACTGCGCCACGGCGCTATAATAAAAGCTTATTGTACTTAATTATGTGCCATTCTACTCACGAAATTCATGGGTCACATGGCGGAAGTAAGCGTTAATTGGCGTAACAGTCCCTTTCAATGTGATTCGTTCTCAACTTAAGTGTACAACTTCACATCGAGTACACAAGCTGTGATTCATAGGCAATGAGTGGCCTCAGAGAAAAATGCTTCAGGGTTCCTTCTTTGGACTTAAAACGATGGTTGCTATTGCAATTACTAACTCCTGATACATGCCATCGCTGAGAAGCTACATAAAGAATGGCAATCAGCGGCAACTGGTATTACCCGTGCTACGAGAAGGGTATCGGGCTGTGATGTTCCCATTAATTTGAGAGCTTCTATGGCCAAGTTGGTAAGGCGCCACACTAGTAATGTGGAGATCATCAGTTCGACTCTGGTTGGAAGCATTTTTTTTATGAGTCGTGGTTTTGTTTGTTTATATCTTCGAGCCTAGCCATTACATTTGCAAATTGCCTCATATGAAAGAAAAATAAAAAAAAAAAAGTTTCGAATGTTTTTTTTCTGATTGAAACACAAATAAAAGGTCTTCTTCAGGCAATCAGCAAGGCAACCAGTATGCGATTCGTTTTGAAAATTGCTACCCTAGTATACCTAGCTACATCGTTTGTCAGGGCTGCAAACTCAACCAGTTTGGCCGTGATTAATATTACTGGTAATGCATTTTTTGATTCTGATACGGGCGACAGGTTTTACATTCGTGGTGTAGACTACCAGCCTGGTGGATCATCGAACTTGACTGACCCTCTTGCCGATGCTGAAACTTGTAAGAGAGACGTGGCAGTGTTCAAGGACCTCGGAATCAATACTATTAGGGTTTACACGGTAGACAATACACAAGATCACTCGGCGTGTATGCAATTGCTCACAGAATCCGAAATCTACGTTATTTTGGACGTCAACACACCCGACAGCTCAATTTCCAGATATGACCCTGCTTGCTCTTACAATGCTGACTATTTACAAAATGTTTTCGCTACAATCGATGCTTTTTCTTCCTACGACAACATTTTGGGGTTCTTCGCGGGTAACGAAGTGATCAACAGCGTCAACACCACCAATACTGCAACATATGTGAAGGCCGTGGTCAGAGACATGAAAAAATACATGAAAGCTAGAAACTACAGACAAATACCCGTTGGTTATTCAGCAGCAGATGTAAGCTCCAACAGATTGTTGGCTGCTGAGTACTTCAATTGTGGGAGTGACGCTGATGCCAGAATCGATATGTTCGGTGTTAACGATTATTCTTGGTGTGGAGATTCTTCATTTCAAACCTCTGGATATGCCACCAAGATGCAACTTTACGCAGGCTACTCCGTCCCTATCTTTTTGAGTGAATTTGGTTGCAATGAAGTCTCGGGTTCCAGACCTTTCACAGAAATAACCGCCATTTATTCCACTAAAATGTCTTCAGTCTTCTCCGGTGGTTTGGTATACGAGTACTCTAACGAAACCAATAACTATGGCCTTGTACAAATTGTAAATGAAACTTCGGTGACCAAGTTACAAGATTTTGATAATTTGCAGAAAGAGTACAGCTCTGTTTCCAATCCTTCCGGTGGCGGTGGCTATTCTACCTCTAACAACTACTCTTCTTGCCCAAGTTATGAAGAAGGCACCTGGGAGGCTAACAACACGTTGCCTGCCATGCCTAGTGCTGCTTCCGCTTATTTCTCCACGGGTGCTGGTGAAGCAATGGGGACCAGTTTCTCTACACAGGATATGTGCTACGATGACGATACAGATGAAGATAACTCTAGCTCCAGCGCAATATCATCCTCCTCTTCCTCTTCTTCCTCCTCTTCCAGCTCTGCTGCCTCGTCGCAGACTAGTGTCTCATCCTCCTCATCCTCCTCAAACTCCAGCAGCACTTCTGCTTCATCATCAAAGTCGAAAGCTGCTGCAGCTCACGCAATGAATGTGCCTTTAGTGTTCCAAGCATTTGTACACGTCTGGAATTATGTTATTTAGACTTTCCTGCTAATTTTGTTTATATTTATGTAACATTTGTGAAAACCGATACCCAAAATTGAGCTCAGGTGAACAAGTTTCTATCCATTTGCCGCAACACATCTATGACGCTTTTCAGTTCCACCTGTCCACCTCTCATATTCAACTGACTAACAATGCTGAAGTGCGACGGCGTCGGTGCCGTCTCATTACTATTTGAGCTACCCTCAAAAATAGCAGTATTGTCCATATGCTTGCGTATTCTAAGATAGGCGTCGTTAATTGGTATCATCTCTCCACCGCAACAGTCACTTTTCAGGGAACTTATCTCATTTACACTCTGACAAAACTGCTTGCGTTGAGGATCGCGCTGACATTGTTCACAAGAGCCAGGTTCCACTTTACAAGACTCTTCTAAACCTTGGACTTCTTCTGCGATAGGGGGATGAAGAACCTGCGTATCAAGCTCCTTACAAACGCATGTAGAACCTTCAGAGCAGAACCCGCATCCTTGATTACTCACCTGAAATTGCAGTGATTCATGGACTATACCTGGCGAGGACTCTAATGTAACTTGAGCCGGTTTCGCCCTCTTAAAAACTGGAAGGGTGCTCGGCGAGTGATTACGTTTATTATGTGTATTCTTCAGCGAGACAGCCTTCATAGGCTTGAAATTATTGATCTTTTGCTGGAAAATCGGATCCAAAAAGGATGCTGAAGAATCTAATCCGATATCCTTACAAACGCACGCATCTTTGAGACACATACCACATTTAGAAGACTCTTCTTGGGATTCATACTTTTTTAACTTGGCAATAAGCTCCGCATTTCGTTTTTCACATCGCTCAGTATTCTCTTCGCTTTTCTTTAACTGGTATTTCAAATTATGACATCGATCCTTCCACTTATCCACTAGATCTTGCAAGTCCTGTAACTGACTTGCTCTTCTTTCCCTATAGGCTCTTTGGGCCTCTCTATTCTTCTTCTTCTTGATGATTTCACATGGTTCTTCGGAGGATACCTCTTTATGTTCTTTTATCGGCGAAGCTCTTGGTCTTCTTCCCGGTTTCACTTTTGGAGGAAGCATCCATTCCTTGGAGATCTGCAGTTTGCGTGAACCTATAGTGGGCTCTCCTACACTAGCTTTTGGCCTCAGTTCTGAATAGTTCATGTCAGTATTTGACCATGCCTTTGAATATGTATTTGTCATGTGACTGTGAAGTCTCAGGTTAATTTCCCATTCTTTCTCTCCAAAAAAATTACAACAAAATAATTCTTAGCCCACTTTTTGAGTTACACGTCAAGGCTTCACAATATGCGCTTTTACCACATATGGCCGCTGTTTGCAGCTATATGTTTGGCTTCTGACTACACGTTAATTGACTGTTTTGCCAGCCTACCTTCTGGTTTCTCCTTAGACGATACTTATGAATATCAGTCGAGTTCATACTGTTACGGTCAGTGCAATACTCAAAACGCGAACTATTTTGCACTTTACAACCATAGCAGCTGTTATTGTGGCAATACGAATCCTAGTGGATCTGTAAGCACATCTGATTCGTGCACCGCCTATTGTTTCGGTTACAGCTCGGAAATGTGTGGTGGAACTTCTGCGTATTCCGTGTACGCGATAGGAGACGCAGATACCGGCTCACAATCCAGCGGCAGTTCGGGATCTAGTTCCAAGTCTAGTAGCTCAGGCTCTAGTGCTTCGAGCTCTTCCAGTTCAAGCGGTGGTAGTTCAGGCTCCTATTCGTCTAGTACAGCGTCCTCGACCACCTCTTCAACCACCACATCGTCGAATTCTCAGTCTCAATCTACATCAGGATCATCTTCAATCACATCTGCTGCATCAAGCTCTGCAGACGATGGAGTAGTCGTCGTGTCAACATCGGTGCAGACCATGGGTGGCTCTACTGTATACGTGACTCAGAGCATAACACAGAGTGCCTCTAGTGCCTCTGCAACATCCTCCTCTAGCAAATCTCATTCCAAGTCAAAAAATGTGGGCGCCATTGTCGGAGGGGTGGTCGGAGGAGTTTGTGGTGTCGCGGCGGTGGCAGTTGCGGTACTTTTAGTTATCCGCCATATCAACATAAAGCGCGAACAAGAACGTATGGAAAAGGAATACCAAGAAGCGATTAAACCTGTTGACTTTGATGATACCCTCTATCAGTCTTCTCACTCTTCACACAAAGGTAACAATCCATTCGATGATACTCGGCGTATCAGCAATGGTTCCTTGGAACAAAACACTGTGGTACCCTCACCACATACTCATAATGTGCTAACGGTAGTTAACCCGGATGCATAACTCCAATTTCGGTTAAATTTAAGTGTATAATAGGCTAAATAAGGTATTTCGTGTATGTCATAGAGTGTATATCACGTTAAGAGTGACATCAACACATCCATCCTTTCTTGTCTCCGAGGGAAATTTGCGAGACTTTAGTAGCCCCCTTTCCGTTGCCACCGAGAGAAGCATAAAAGATCTAACAGAGATATGTCGGCGCATCCACAAGAGGTACCCAAAGAGGAGGAAGATATTCTGAACTATTTCCTGGAAGTGCGCAGCTTTCTTTCACGTTTAAAAAAGAATCGAGAGCAATACCTTAACTCTAAAGATGTGATGTCAACGTATCAAAAAGTTTTAACGAAGGTTAGAGAATTGGACGACATTCGTAAATCCAACCACAATACACCAGCTAGTAGTGCAACAACCCTTATTCATAATGTGGAACTGCACAATAGAGTGGATTCTGTTCTGGACGATGTGTTCCAACTACTATCATTGAGTTTCCTCACAGTTGGCCTCAAAAACTCGGCTCCAGCAACCTATGCTTCTCTCAGTACAGTCCAAAGGCTTTTAGAGCATCTGGACGAATCGAATGTTTTTACTCACCATGATTTGAGGCCTATCAAAGAACGTCTCGATGAGATTTCGGAGATAGTGGCAAAAAATTCGAACCGTAAAAATGAGCAAGTAGAAAGAGAAACTTCACTTCAAGAAAGTACGTTAGGTAAAATTGATGAAGAAAAGACCAAAAACAAAATCGAGGAAGATCTCCTATTGCGTGCCAAGTTAAAACATTGTTTAGAAGAATATTGT
Organism: Lachancea cidri; assembly: GCA_030569995.1. Taxonomy (NCBI): domain Eukaryota; kingdom Fungi; phylum Ascomycota; class Saccharomycetes; order Saccharomycetales; family Saccharomycetaceae; genus Lachancea; species Lachancea cidri. The sequence continues at coordinate 6,165 of JAJLUF010000117.1, forward strand.
CTCGTCGAATCCAAACTGGAGGAAATTGATCCAGCACTTCAAAGCATTGTAGAGAGACTATTTCATATTAGACGTGGATTACTCTCTCTCGCAGCATCAACTAAGAGAGATGCAGTATCTAAGAATGAGAAAGTTATTCCTCATACTCTGTCAAGTGATTCGGTCCATGATAAATTAAGCCATTTAATTATCGAGCTCAGTGAGGTGGAGTCGCATAGAGACGCATCTGGCAAATTCCAATCTTTGGAAACGAGCGAAGTGGCTGGGAAAGGTCAAAATGTACTTAATGGTTTGCTTGATGACTGCCACGATTTAATACATGACTTGTCCCACCAAGCTAATGGAGGCATTTCTTTGGATCCAAAACTTCAGCCAATATACGACAATTTAATCGAAATCAAGACAACCCTTGAGAATCTACTTGTCACACGTCGTTGGACTCTAAGAGAAACTGATCTTTTTACGTATCAAAAGAAATTGTCGGAAATCGATCAGATGAGAGTGAATGGAAAGTTTCCCACGGCCTCGGGAGATTCTAAAGGACAATCTATTCTTCTTTACCTGTTACGCAGGTGCTACGCAATTATTTACAAATTGCTCGAGTGCTCGGAGCCTGTCTCTGAAGCTCTTCAAAGAGTTCACAATCAGTTGTCTACAGTACGTCGTTGCTTACTGGAATTGAAAAGAATGGGAGGGGTGAACACCGACAGAGAATTGTATCCATATCAAATGAAATTAGCTTCTCTAGATAACATGCGAGTGGATGGGAAGTTTTATGACTCCGATGGAAATATTCCCGAAGGTCAAGGGACCTTGAATGCCCTTCTCGCAGAGTGCTTTGATATTCTACATGAACTGAAAATCGAAGCGGAAGAACGCGAGGAAGAGTCTTCGAATGCAGACGATGAGGATGATTCGAATGCTGAACTATCAAAAGTTTCAACCAGCAGAGATAATGCAGATGATAATTCCACAAATTCGCACCCTAAATCTCAATACTTGGATGTTTCCAAACAATATGAAGACGATGAAGACGATGAGGATTACACCACGAATTATAGTGAGCATAGCTATGAAGAAGATGATGATGATTATGCTACTACTAGCCACGCTGAAGATTAAGAGTTTAGGCTTTCTTCATTGATACATTCGACTTTATGACTCAATTGTACATATTGTGCACCTTTTTTGTCTATATTTTATTCCTTACATATCATTCATTAGATGTTGGAAAAGTTGATAAAAGGGGTGTCTATCAATCTACCAAGTTTTTTGAAAAACAACAAAAGACAAATAAACACTAGAATCGATGTCGGAGTTACGCCGTTCAAGTAGACTTAGCAGAGCCAAAAGATCTATCGATGAGAGAGATGATATTGCTGAGCCTCCCGCCAAAAAGGTCAAGGCTCCGAAGCTTGTTAAAAAAGAACTGAAAACAGTTAAAAAAGAACAGAAAACAGTTAACAAAGAACTTGAAGTGGGTGATGAGATTCCCGATTTAGTCTTGAAGGACCAGAATGGCAAAGATGTATCTCTCAAGGAGGTATGCGGTGGTAAGAAGATCGTTGTAATATTTGCTTATCCAAAGGCTAGTACCCCAGGCTGCACTCGACAGGCATGTGGCTTCCGTGACAATTATGACGATTTGAAGAAACACGCTGCCGTTTTTGGCTTGAGTGCCGACCCACCAAAATCCCAGATGAGTTTCAAGACAAAGCAATCACTTCCTTACGATCTTTTGTCTGATCCTAAACGTGAATTGATCGGCGCCCTGGGCGCTAAGAAAACTGCAGTTTCAGGGGTCATCAGATCCCACTGGGTCTTTCTCGATGGCAAGTTGAAATTCAAGAGAGTAAAAGTCTCTCCAGAGGTTTCTGTTAGTGATGCCAAAGAAGAGGTGTTAGAGTTAGTCAAGGAATATGAAGATGGTACGAGCCAACAATTAAAAGAAGACTCAGAGGATTAAAACGTAGACAGCTGGTTGGAACATTCATTTTGAAAGCGACCAATATTTAATATAAGGTACAAAAATAAACGGTACTAAAAATTTTCTTTTTTAATGAACATTCATCGAGAAGGAGAATTATCCTGTTCTGATTGTGTAATCATCTCCACTCTCAGTTATGTAGCGAACCCATGGGTAGCTTTGATATTGCAACTTAGGTTCATTTATCTTCAGGTAACGCACTTGAATTCCAGATGTTGTGAAGTATGGGATTTGAAATTTCACTTGAATAGGCCTTTTAGCCTTTTGGTTGTCAATATCCGATATCGAAGGTAAACCGAGCTGCGCTGCCATCGAATATTCTTTTCCGCCTGGGAAACTTTTGAGTTTCCATATAATGGCGCTCTTTTCAGGAACCCACTTAACAGATCCATGGGAATATTTGAATTTAGGGGAATCAGCGTCTTCAGGAACTGGAATTAATATTTCCACATTGTTTGCAGTAGACTTCTTCTTGATTTGAGCCTTGGCTCTGCAATGGATTTCGATTCTTGATTTAGAATGAACTTGAATCTTAACATCACACCATATCAATGGTTTTATCGGTGTCGAAAGCCTGTAATTCATCAACTCAAAGTCACCATCGGGTGGTATAAAAGTAATTATCTTTTCATTTTCGAATTTGCTCAGCCTAACACACTGGTGAAATTTAAGGTCTTCTAGTTCTATGTTAGATTGCTTCTTCCCTGAATTGGAGGCAACCTGGGTGTTGTTGTCATCACTCGTAAAAATTCCTTTGTCGTTTAATCCTAGCTTCAAGTCAGGCATACCTGATAAGTGTGATTTGACTTTCACCGTACCCAAAATTTCAGATCTTAGCACTTGGCCCTGTGCTGTAATGAGCATATTAATAGATTCAACGACATCGAGGAATGCCTCGTTCTTCTTATAGACAATTCCTTCTGGCCTCCAACTAACAGATTTTGTCAATTGAGATGGCGGCCTTACAACGTTCTTAGCTTTCTTGGCTGACTTAATTAGCTTGAAAGATTTTTGAGTAATGTATTGTTTCAGCATTTTAGTTTCAGTGATTTGAGGAATGCCGTAGTCCATCATCTCATCCAGAAGCTCATAAATGATAACGAAATTGTCTCTAATAGACTCCTCCTCAACAGTCTTCACGTATTCCGCCAAGACATCAACTAACTTGTAGAGAAAAGAAAACACCTGAGCCACATTCATGGATAGGGACCTTGTCATAGTCAGAACATAGATGTCGTTATGTTGGATGAACAAATACTGGATGCCATTGTGTGTCAAACACGGTGGAACCACATTGGATTCTTGTTCAGTGTCAATCAGTAGAGAGGGAAACTTTTCGATAGCAGACGGAGATATATCATCTCTGTACCGTCTGGAAAGGATAGATCTGCCCTTGTTATCGCAAAAGTAGATACAAGAGGCCATTGTGATGATTCTGCCCTCTTCCTTATGTGGGTAAAAGTGCTTAAAATTGTACAAGATTCAGTTGCAGCGAAGTCAATCATGATTTACGAATAAATTAGAAAAGCCATTTAGACTACCCATAATTGAATACATCTCTATTTAAAAGGTCGATTCAGTCTCCGACAATTGAGCTCACAAATCTTGGGTGCTCGTAAATATATAGGAACCTTTGATGTGTCTCTATTTGATCTAGATCGAAGATAGAGCACTGGTTTATAATAAGCACAGGAAGTACCTTCAATCGATTATCAAGCGAAATATCGAGCCCCCATCTTTGATAGACTTCAGATACGGGTTTATAGATGAGAGTTACATCTCCAATTACGAATATTGTGTTAACGGTTTCCGAGGTGATTCTCAAATGGTTCGTCCGCTCAAAATGCGAAACACATTGTGGAGTAAACTCAACTAAGTATATTACACGCATCGTCTCGGGCCGAGGCATAAACACAGAAATTCTCTATTTTATGGAACTTGGTCATTTTCAGAAAGTGACGGGGATTGCGTATAATTCGGGGGGATAGTACAACGTGTTTATTAAGTTTTACTTTTGGTATAAACCTTCTGACTCGAGGCAAAATTGATGAGTGTCTATGCTCACTGCAGCAATTCCCTACGGAGGAAACGATCCAGCTGCGAAGATAAATGGATTCAGTATCTTTAAGCTTTGATGACAACACAAGTTTGGGCATTATTGGTTTGATGATAAGCCAAAAGGTGGGGCACAATAGGAACAAAATGAATCAATCAAAAAAATCTCCGCGACGGGGAATTGAACCCCGGTCCCAAGCGCGACAAGCTCGAATTCTAGCCACTAAACTATCGCGGATTTGAATGTAAGACCCCTATTTCAACGCAGCTCTGTATAGTAAAGTTAAGTCAACCATCATCACTCCTCAACTGACGTTCATCTACCACGAAATGTTTCACAAGGGTAGACGGTGTTGTGAATTAGGTGTTTTCTCCATGCATTATTCGAAAAATGCATGAATTATCGAAAAACCATCCGAGTCTGCGTGATGAGTTCTTTTTTGGGTGCCTTCAGCTCAAGAATTTATTATGACAATGTCACGTGCAAAAGAGCTTTCAAAAAAATGAAACGGACAGGAATTGAACCTGCAACCCTTCGATTGCAATTTCCTTAGTTTTCCAAGATTTAATTGGAGTCGAAAGCTCTACCATTGAGCCACCGCTTCATCTTGGCAAATTTGGGACCCTATTAAGGTATATGAGCCGTTTGAGTAAAATTGGAATAGTAAGTATACAAAGTCAATTTGGCCGCAACTCTTCCCCCTTACTCTTGGACAGTCTACTGCGGAAGAAGCTCAAATTTATGAAGTTCATTTTAATCTTTCTGTAGCATTCTCAATAATAAATTGGTTTACACGAGAAAAATTTATCAATTTCTTAAGGACTAACATTCCTAGTAATTTGCTGCCAACACCGGTTGACACACTCCTGTTCGACGCACTAATTGAAGTCATTTACAGTTTCGAAGAGGATTTTTAGTATGGTAATAAAAAAATAAAAAAGAGCTCACGGCGGGGGTCGAACCCACAATCTTCTGATTAGAAGTCAGACGCGTTGCCATTACGCCACGCAAGCTTTTATGTGATGGGCACTCAGAAGGTGGAATACCTCAGGGCTAAAAAACTCACGTGCCATATCACCTGAAAAATTGAACTAATTCAGGTTAATTTGAAGCGATGTCAAGCACTCATAAGAGTATCATTATCTTAGACGATGGTGAATGTAAAGGTCGAATTCCTCGGTGGTCTTGATGCAGTCTTTGAGAAACAAAGGACATATAAGCTCACTGTTACAAATGAAAATGAATCTGATGTTACCGTTGGAACGTTGATAGACTACATTGTAAAAAATATGATCAAGAATGTAAAAGACAAGGATGTCTTCATTGAAAATGATACGATTCGGCCAGGTATTTTGACTCTCATCAACGATACCGACTGGGAATTGGAAGGTGAGAAGGAATACGTGCTCGAAGATGGCGACATAGTGTCTTTCACCTCAACCTTGCACGGTGGTTAGAATAAAAATTTAATATATAAAAATTTAAAGCTGTGATAATCTACAACCAAGCAAACCGGGTCCTCTCCATTTATGGGAGGGTGTCAAAACAATATCATGGATTTTCCCATCTCTTAAAATTCTAACCGGCACTTGTTTGTCTTCGTTTCTTTGTACAACAAGACCAACAGCTGAAAGAGACTTATGGTTTCCTGCATGCACATCCCCAAGCCTTATTATACGATCGTTGGTAAGAAATCCCTGCCAGTACAAAGTTAGTAAGCCAATACATGTGCTAGGTCCAGATGACTGTGTGATATACATACGGCAATATGAGATGGACTAGTTTCGACAACTTCTGTAATAGTAGCAAATGGAATTTTGTAGTCAACCTGAATATCTGTTTGAGTCTTGGCTGCCATTCGCTCGAATTGAACAGCCATCAATTCTTCTGCGCGGCGAATAATAGACTTAAGATCGTTTCTGAGCATATTAATGCTACGTCTTATTAGCCTGACCTGCAGTACATCAATGTCTGAGCGTGGAAACCCATCTGGAGTTATTAGCTGTGAATCTAGGTCAGCGCCCTGCTGTGCTAGCAAGTCAAATAATCTCCCTAGTTCCGACTCCGTTTGATCTTTCAGATTAAAAACTTGATTTATCGGAAGACTAGCTAGTTTTTGTACTTGGGAATTCAAGTTCTCATTTATGATTAGACCATCAAGATCATTTGATAAGATGTCGAACTTATTTGCCTCCATGTATGACAATAAGGCTAACGGTGATTACCTTTATCAACACTGCTCCGCATCACTGCAAGTTACACTTTAATTTAACAATCGCTTATTACGAGTATTGATTATATCACTTTGATGCTAGTCCCAGACGAAAGTACGTCCAATCTACAAGTTTTAAGTACAGTGTTGTCGAATCGTTTCAGAAATTCCTTGAAGCCATTTTTGTTCTTGGAATCTTAACGTTCGTCTGTTTGAATTAGAAGAGAAATACAAACCCTCAAAATTTTGACAGAGACATGAGAAACTACTCAGATGATAAATTGAAGTTAGGCCATTCCCTAATGTCTCTCCTTCTTTGATTGGAATATGTTATTTACAAGCTCCGGGTACCTACATGGTTGATACCGCAGGCATTAAAATCCACCGGTATCATCAGTAGACCAAGAGTCTCGTCACCTAGTCGGATCACCTTTTAAAACAGCTTTTCAAAAAGAGAGGGATTATTAGAAATATATATATATATATGTAACCACGATAGTATGTTCTGCAAACAGATATTTAAACTCAAAAACTGTTTGTTTCAGAATCCTTTTTTTTTTTCTTTTGTCTTTTATGTTGTAGTTTTTCAAGTTAGGCATAGAACAAAAAATAAGATTTTTTTTTGTTGATCCCTCAAAAAAGATGATTCAACATTGGCCACCAAGTAGTGCTCTCAATCTAGCCACCTCGCTTTCGAGCTCGGTGTTTCTTTCGATAAGATCTTGCACTTTCACTTCCAGCTGATTCATCCGTTGCAGTTTTCTGGCACGAGACCGTCTAGCTGCCTCGGTGTTTCTGGCACGCTTCAAGGAAATTGGATCATCGGATTCCGGAATGACTGGAGTCAATGGAGAAGCACGAGACTTGCGGTTGTAGGCAACGACGCCTAAACGGTCAACCTTCTCAGGCTTCTCTACAGCACCCGATGCAGATCCGCGCTTCCTCTTGGAAGACTGCAGTTGAGCATCTTCTATTACCGGCGTAGGCAAGAAAGACTTGGTATCGATGGTGGTAACTGGAACATGTTCTTGAACAGTTTCTTGTTCCACTACCTCCGTCGCATGAGCCACGTCACTAGCAGTGACGGGAATGTCATCGTCGAACAATGAACTCCAGCCTTTGGGGTCGGAGTCTAAAGTTTCAAATTCGAACATTGGCGTTGAATCAGCGCTTGAAAAGAAAGCCTCTACAACATCTGGCTGCAGTTCCTCGGTGGGCACAGCAGCCTCAGTCAATTGAAGGTCGAAGCTTAAAAGAGGAGTGGTATCCTCTTCTTCCTTCTTGATGCCGCCGACGGCATCCTTTTGAGCAAACTTGTCAAAAACAAGCTCACCGACAATGGTGTGGCCGTCGTGGTAACCTGTCGCCACTTGGGCAGACAAGTCCATATCGACTTGGGGCTCTAAAGAGGTCATATCGAACAAAGATGGAGTGTTAACAGACATTGGTATAATGGTTTTTAGGGGGAATAAAATTTCTTTTGTAATAATAAACGGATTGAATGATGATTAGTTGAATCGATTCATAAAAAGTGTCATGATGGACAGGAATTCTTTGCAAAACTGCATGTTACAGTAATAACATTTTAAAACTCTATAACTCTAGGGGGGGTGGGGGTAAGAAACTTAATTTCTTTAATGAACTATACTTTCGTTAGTGTAACATTAAAAAAACCTTGTTGATGATATCCTTTCACGTAATTAAACGACAAAAAATTTAGCAGGCCATTTTATGGATCAGCACTTTATGATATGTGAACTAATAAATTGAAATAATTAAACCTGAAAAATTTTTTTTTCTGAAGATTGCGTAGCGGGATGAGTGGGGTAGGATTCGCTTGTTTGTAAGTGTAGAGTTGGGAGTTTGGAAGTTTGGGAGTTTTAACTTGTTCTAACTTGTTTTAAAAACTTGTTAATTAATTAAAGCAATGAAAAAAAAAGACGTGAGTCGGAAAAAAGCCTCACGATCCTGCCCCTCGATGCTTATATACTGAAAAAAAATTTTCATGCCTCATGATTCTCACACCAAAGCTTGCAACTAATCAGTGTCCGTTTCAACGATCCAATCATAACTAACAATAACCTCGCATTTCTCCAAATTGAGGCAGGTACCGTATCTTCTAAGAGCCTAATTCCGCCACACTAGCGCGGTTTACGTATCTGCGTCTATCTCCGCTGTGGCTGCCAATGCTAAGTTACCGCCACCAAAAGTTTTCCACCCGTGCCTCGAGCCTAGCATCCAGTCAGTGAGTGGTAGCTGAGGGAGGCAGGCATCTTACAGGAAGCCTGCGGCAAATCTGCAGATGGCTCCCTGCATATCAAGGTATATACAGGTGCCGCTTTGATGTGGTTAGTGGGTGTATAGTAGTGATGAGAAACCGATATGAGGCTGGTGCAAGGATTATCAAAGGTCAGACGCGATGTAAGTCATAGCGGTAGGAAGCGCATATGAAGCGCATATAAACCGAAAAATTAGGCCAAACTGTGCATGCGTTGCTAGTGGCAACTCGCATTCAGTCCTTTATGTTGTCATCGGCCGTAAACAGTCGCTGACGCAAACGGTCGCAGTTGCCGGTGCGTTATACAAAGTATTGCCAGTGTTGCCACCAAGAACCAAAATTCACATGTGCATTCTTGTATTGTTGTTACTTATAATTTGTTTCAATTTTTTAGCCTATGTAACTTTTCTGGATGTTTTGCACATGGAAAATGGTAACAATGAAAGACAGAATATTTTTAACCAATATCTCGCTTCTGTCTCATTTACGATATAAAAAGAATACGTTCTACGTAGGGATCATTTTCCTAACAAACTAACCGGATGCGCAATGACTTTCTCGACAGTTTACTGACTTGGACGCTGGAGCATAGTGGTTGAGGCTTGGGACAAGTGAGCTGACGCACGAGTATTCGCATTTTCTTTCAATGCGATCAGTTGCCTAGATCTAAAACCCTCGTAATGGACCGCAGAAGTGGTTTCGATCAGGTC
>JAJLUF010000117.1:15427-29157 GCA_030569995.1 Lachancea cidri
TAGCTGAGGGAGGCAGGCATCTTACAGGAAGCCTGCGGCAAATCTGCAGATGGCTCCCTGCATATCAAGGTATATACAGGTGCCGCTTTGATGTGGTTAGTGGGTGTATAGTAGTGATGAGAAACCGATATGAGGCTGGTGCAAGGATTATCAAAGGTCAGACGCGATGTAAGTCATAGCGGTAGGAAGCGCATATGAAGCGCATATAAACCGAAAAATTAGGCCAAACTGTGCATGCGTTGCTAGTGGCAACTCGCATTCAGTCCTTTATGTTGTCATCGGCCGTAAACAGTCGCTGACGCAAACGGTCGCAGTTGCCGGTGCGTTATACAAAGTATTGCCAGTGTTGCCACCAAGAACCAAAATTCACATGTGCATTCTTGTATTGTTGTTAGAGCAGGGGCAGATAGGGGAGTTAGTGGTAACATGTGGGACCTAAGAAAAAAAATTATAGATCAAGATAGATTGTTGACTAAGCACGTTTCAACACAGGAGAATGCCGGTAAAGCAAAAGAGAGCACCGAATCTGGCTGCGATAGATGCGTACATTCTAGCGCAGTGAGACGTAAATACTGTAAAAAAAAAAAATTAAAAAAAAATTGAAAAAAAAATGGGAAAAAAAAGTAGAATGGAAAATACGAGATTCTCCGCAAGCTGTAGGCTACTGAGACAATGTTTCTTGTTCCATAGGTCGTTTTCTTGTTGACAACTATAGCGTGGAAACACGTCGTTTCCAGTCCATCCATTGCATTTGCACTTGCATTTGCATTTGCATTTGCACAATGTATCTTCTGATGTTGACTCCTTTTATATCTTGACGATTATTGCCCGCCCGCCTACCTACCTACCTACCTACCTACCTACCTAACCAACAACTACGATAGCAACAATGTATACACATCATACATGTCCTACCGGTCTCAAACTTGAAATCCTTACCCCATTGCAGTGGATTTGCAAACGGTCCATTTTACGCGCACGGAATCTTCTGCGCAAAAGATCGGCCTGCCATGTACCTGCTGTTTCTACATCAGCCGGGCGCGCCGAAACCAGCAACTCAAGTACGTTAGTTTTAAAAATATTGCCTGTGCCTTCCTTAGAAAATGCGGAGCGTCCCTGCACATGATCATAGCTTTGTCTGACGAAGCCAGTCCATGACGTACAGAGTTTCTGCACTCGTAATGTTGTTTTCCGTTTATTCACCTTGTGTTTGTGCCTTTTTAGGCACCGGGTGCACCTCAATGCAAAGGTACCAGGGCTTTGAGCTACGCTTACCGAATCGGCTGTTTCCTGACTGATTTGAACTCGCGTGCCTGTTTGCAGAAGCATCAAGAACCGTTTGTGCAAAATCTCGGGATTGCACGTCCCCCTTCCACCCTTATAAGAAATCGAAAAAAAAAAGTAGTAAACAGGTAGGTCAAAACGCAAAATACAACGTTCATTATTTTTCGCAAGATATCCCGTTAGTCTGTTTGTTTGTTTGATTGCGAGCTTTTAGGAAGGTAAAAAGGTAGTTGTTATTTTGGTTTTCGGGCGTTTGGGCGGAGCACATACCAAAAACATTCTAGTAGTAAAGACAGCATTCACTAGCATTATATTAGCATTTTTCTACGGGTTGGAAATTTTTGATCTTTTGCAGTAGTGTAAAGATTGGCGTGGCGTGAAAAGAAAATTCAAGAGAGAGAGAGAGCGATAGACAGAGAGAGAGAGAGAGAGATAGAGGAAATAAAAGTATACTGAGTGGTGCAATTTTATCGAGAGTTTGTAGAGAACTTTGACGGAAACGCACGTATTTAGAAATACCATTTACACATCCCTACCCTCGCGCACTCACACGATCATAAACACGCATTCGCGCACACAATCGCGTAAGCGAACGCACGATCTATCACATCGAAAACACACACACACTTACACACTTACACACGCACAAACTCACAGACACACATACAACGGTCGGATATAAACCGAATTCATCCAAATACACCCCTTTCGTTTTAGTAAGACGTCTTCCTTTTCTTCAAAGTTTTTTTTTTCCTTTCTTTTAAGCTAAAAAGAAAAAGATCGAGCTCCGCCTGAGCTGCACTTCGCATCGCATCGCATCGCTTTAAATCGAGCCGTCGTCGTCGTTGTTCTCGCCGCCGCCGCCGTCGTTTTCTCACTTGTCTTTGTATTTGCAGCGTCGGTCACGCCCCGAATTCTATGGGAGCAGAGTTGACGATTCAACCCCACAACAAAGCATGCAGCGCACACCAGCCGAAGTGGCTCCGACGTTTCACGGTTACATAGACTCCACAGCCGACGTCCTGCTCGTGCTACAGGCGGTTCTGGATGGCAAACTTGCCACTGTGAGCCGCCGCCCCTACGAAATCGAACGACCGCAGCTGATCGTATCAGGAAATTTATTTGTGTTTGTCGAGGAGACATCGGGCATTAGACGTTGGACAGACGGCGTACCGTGGTCCCCGTCACGAATTTTGGGTAAGTTTTTGGTGTATAGAGAGTTGGACAAAAGAAAAAAGAGTCCACCCTCTCTTGCGTCCCCGAATGGGTTGGCGCCTCCTGCGAGCAATTCCTCCTCTTCATCCTCCTCCTCGTCATCGTCTTCTTCTTCCTCACAAACTTTTCGCTCCGGTGGTCTGATTAAGAAAGCTATGTCCCTACATTTAGAGTGTAGTCCGCAGCTGACCCTCCCCCGTCAACATCATACTATCCATATTATCTCCTATTATACCGCTGAAGATGTAGACGCGCGCAAGCTCAAAACCCCTTCACAGGACTCATTTTTCAAAGACGTGAAACCCTGCCCAGAACTTATTGATGCACTTGAAAAGTCAACTGTCGGCAGTAGCAGCTCCAAGGGTATGGGTCCTGCTGTTAATAGGTCATTGCGTATGGATTCATCATCTTCGAAGCAGCAGCAACCCATGTTTGTCGCTAGCCCATTTTACACGGCACCGTTACAAAGTTTACCGCAGAGTTACCACCAACCTGGAGTAATGCATGGTTATCCACAACATTTATCATCTCCAGGTGTACCTCAGGTAGGCTTTACTCAGGGATTCCCGCAAGGCTTCTCCCAAAGTTATCCATCTGGACCGTCTCAAAGCTTCTCACAAGGTTTCCCTCCTGGGTTCCCTCCCGAGCAACAACTTCAAGGCTTCCCTCAAGGGTATCCACAAGTTTTGGCACAGGCCTTACCTCCGAATCTTTCACAGTCTTTACCACAAGGGCCATCTCCGGGCCTTTCGCACGGATTGATCCAGGGTCCTCAAAGCTTACCAGCTTTACCGCAAGGCCTCCACTCGCAATATGCATATTATCACGTAAACCAAGTACTTCCACCTCCCTCACAGGTGTCCCGTCCTGGTTCCTTTTTTGCCCCTCACGATCATTCGGTATCTGTTAAAAGGGCCACTGCATCTACTATTCAGCTTCCGCCACCGGTACTTTCACAATCAATTCAACAAGATGATCAATCGGTTCCTTACCAAGGCGTATCAGGGATCAATACTTACCCGATTTATCAGTCTACTCCACCGCCATTACCGCACGGTGCAACACAATTGTCGCAGTCACAAAAGCAGCCCCAACAGCATGTACAACAGCAATACCCCTCTCAACACCAACCGGTTTACGTCCCCTCCTACCAAGGTTCAAGAATTACTAAGAAAAGCGATGGATCTGCGGATAGCGAATCCACATCACCAAGGGTAAATTTACCATCTGTAATTCAATTCGCCCCACCTAAGCAAGAGCAACGTGATAACTCTTTAGCACGCAGGTCACCTCCGTATTTTCCTAAATAATTTATGTAGTTTTAATTGTAGCATTTGTCTTTTCGTCTAAAGCAAGGGTTCCACGTGTTATCTTTGAGCTTTAATGTTCTGTGATTCCAATTGATCTAGTCTAAACCTAAGCATCGTCTACATAGTTTGATTGCAATGGAACAGTCTAAACCTTTTTTTATTTTTTTTGATTTAGTCCTCGATTATCCTATCGTCATCCACTTAAATGAAATGACCTCCATCGAGGTCCATCATTGAAAAAAAATAAAAAAAAATATAAAGGCCTGCCTACCCCTCACTTTCACGCGGACTTCTGACAAATGGGCCCAATGGTACAGGTATCTTCCACTGGTGAGGACAAGAGTATCGTATCGGTAATACCTTTCAAAGTTGTGGCCAATTCTGATGACGATCCTGACCAGTGCAAGGATGAGATCCTAGCGCCTGATTGCTCAACACCTCTTTCTTCTGCCGATGTCTTGGAAAACTGCGATTCGCTGAACTCAGGGGATCCCGGAGAGAGCGGCGATTCAATTCCGTTTCTAAATACCAATTTCGATGAGACTCAAATCACTGCTCTTTCCGGAGCAATGGCTGGGTTTCTCGCAGGGATTACTGTATGCCCACTGGACGTCGCTAAAACAAGATTACAGGCTCAGCGTGTAACGCCAGGCTCTGTGGCGTATTACAACGGTATTGTTGGTACTCTGAGCACAATTGTTCGTGATGAAGGTGCTAAGGGTTTGTACAAAGGCCTTGTTCCGATAATTATGGGTTATTTTCCAACGTGGATGGTGTACTTTTCGATATATGAAAGAAGTAAGAAACTGTATCCGCGCCTATTCCCGTATTCAGACTTTCTTTCTCATTCCTTGTCTGCATTCACAGCAGGTGCCATTTCCACTACACTTACCAATCCAATTTGGGTAGTAAAGACAAGACTCATGCTACAAACACATGTCAACAAAAACTCTACACACTACAAGGGAACTTTTGATGCTTTTCAAAAAATATATCGCACAGAGGGAATTAAGGCATTTTACTCTGGGCTACTACCGTCCCTCCTTGGTCTTTTCCATGTTGCCATTCATTTTCCGGTATATGAAAAGTTAAAGGTTTGGTTACACTGCACGCAAATCTCAGCAAACAAGCACGAGCATAATATAGACTTAGGGAGACTTATAGTAGCGTCATGCACTTCAAAAATGGTAGCCAGCATGCTCACTTACCCTCATGAAATTTTGAGAACCCGAATGCAGGTCAAAAACTCGGCCACTTCGGCTCAGCATCATAATCTCCTGAGACTTGTACAGTATACTTACGCTACGGAGGGTCTTCGAGGATTTTACTCTGGATTTACTACCAACCTTGTTAGAACGGTACCTGCATCTGCCATAACACTAGTATCATTTGAGTACTTCAGGAAGTATCTCAAACGAACCAATTGTTTTTCCATATAGTGTATATAATATACCAGGCATTCATTACGCATTAATGGGCGTCCAATGCGTTTTCAAGTTCTATGTTAATAGCTTTCTTGATGCTTCAGCGAACGGTGGAGCTTTTTTAACGACAGCAATGTAAGCGGTACAGAAAAAAAGTACAACCCCTCCCTCCACGTTTCAGCACAAATTATCCATTTTAAACCCTCTACCTACGGCTGAAAAAAGAGATATGCGTGGTACTTTACTTATATCTCTTCTTTTTGGGTCATTATTAAATGTCTCTATGGCGGCAAGTGATGTGGAACACAGCAATTCCTTGGAGGAGTCATTTCCAGAGCCGTTAACCGCAGACGATTTTCACGATGAGATGTTGAACAACCTACACCTAGTCGAATTCTTCAGTCCATATTGTGGCCACTGCAGGACACTTGCTCCAATTTGGAAGGAAGCATGGCAAGAATTTCATGAAGAAGGAGAATCATTGAACATAACGCTCAATCAAGTGGATTGTGTTCAGAGTGCTGATCTCTGCTTCAAAGAGGGGGTTGCTGCTTTTCCAAAGATTGCACTTTATGGACCGGATGGATTTTTGAAAGAGTTCCCTAGCGACTTGAAAAGAACGAAGGAGAATCTGATTGCATTTGCTCGCAAAGAAGCTCAAGATACTGATAATTTGGTAGCTTCACAACTGGTGAGTCAGAGTACCCTGTTGGACGCACAAAGCATTATAGAGCTCCTAGGTGGAAGCGGCACGGTACCTCACCTGGTCTCTTTTTGGCCTTCAACTACCTTGGAAAATGTGGATGATCGGGAAGCTGAATTTGAAAATTGCGACAATTGTCGAAACTTTCAAAGGACCTGGACTGTGCTCTCCAATAGGCTTAAGCAGGATGAATTCAATACTGCACATTTAAATTGTGAATCAAATAAGAAAATTTGCACAGAATTAGGTTACGGATACCTAGCAAAAAATACTAATCACAGAGCTGACAGACACCCTCAAGTAGCTCTGATCCTACCAGGAAAATCTACAAACAATTTTGTGCCCTATAATGGAGAGTCTAATAGTGTGAAAGCTTATTACGATTTTGCCATCAGGACGCACTCAAATGCTATTGCTCCGGAAATATCAGCAAATACACTTCTTGAAAAAATATCAAAACCTTTGGATATCGGGAAGTCACCGAATACAAAACATCCAAAAACTTACATCGTTTTCAATTATGATCCAGCCACAGTGGTTTCTGAGGATTTCGATATCCTAGAACACTTGATAGAACCCCTTTCAAAGATCCGTGATTTCTATCTTTATAAATCCACTGACGACCTCATGAAACTATCACACGACAACTACGAAAAAATGTACTCGGTTATAAACTACAATGAATCAGAGCCGACTAAAGTTCTCAATGAGGATTACTTTATTATGAGTACTTTAACACAGTATCCTACTTTTTTTATGTTCAAGGAAGGGGATTTAATTCCAAACGTCTTTCATGGTTATTCTACCACAGAAGCACGATCTTTAGAATGCATTTTGGACTGGATAAACACCGATTCTTTAGCATTTATGAATGAGCTTACATCGTCAAATTTCGGTGCATATATGAATTTTCTTCCGGAGTTTTATTACACGATGGCTATTCAGATAATAGACACCTCTTCTCCACGTGAAGAAAAGAAAAGTATCAACTATTTGAGCAACTATATGATAAGTGCATACGATTATGAGTCAATTCGTGATAATTACCTCTACGATAACGTCCTTAAGAAAAGAACAGCTAAGGAAAAGGCGGTGGATACCATGAAAGGAAGGCACGCGTCGTCAGTTGACGTCGTAAAAAAAATGCGTGAAGAGGTATACCACGATTATGACCACAGAGTCCTTTTCACATATCTGGATATATCCAAGTACCGGACGTTGCTTTCAGACGTTAATCTCAACATATGCAACAGAAACTATGAAAATGGCGATGTTATCGTTATTGACAAGCGCAGTGGTAAATTTTATTATGATAAAGACCCATTTGGCTCTTATTTGACATCAGATTCTCCTTATTACTTAAGAGAAACATTGGGCAGGTTGAATTTTCCAACTTTATACCAGAGTTATTCACTTGAAAGGATTCTGATGACATCTCCCTATGGAAAGTCATTCCGGGCCTTGGAAATTATTCACCAATTTGGTTTCCCCGGGTACATAGCCCTCTTTGGAATATTGATATTAATGTCTCGTGTTCCCAAAGTCTTGAAAAGAATAAAATTAAAGCGCAAATACGACGCTAAAAGGGATTGCCGAGGAATATTGGGAAAGAACAACTTAGAAGATTAAACTAGCAGATAAATAAACTTGCTCATTAGTGCTAAATTTTGTTATTTTTCTCGGAGTCAATCCAAGCCTTTTCTTTTTCGCATGCAAGATGCACTTAACGTATCCAAATCCAGAAGAACATCAGGAACACAACAAAAAAGATAAGCAGCCACGTTCGTAAACCTATTCTAGACGTTTTTGCCATAACAAGCATTTTGTTGAATGTCTGTTTCAGTTTCGTACTAGTACCTTGGAATACTTCGCTCAATTGATCCATTGTTTGGTTGCTTCCCCTAATCTCTTCACCCATCCTTAGAGACAGGGACTTTAATGCATTTATCTTTTCGCTCATTGTGCTCATCTGTGTATCATTTTGAGACTCAAGCTGAGAAAGAGTTGATTGTGAAATGTCGAGATTACCTGTTTTATCATATGGCGAGCTAGCTCTCTTTGACAGCGGATCAAAGTTCAGATCAAATAATTGTGTTCTGTTATTATCTCTTTGGTGTAAGCTGTTATCTGAGTGTCTATTCATTAGTTAAGAATTTATCTTTGTCTGTCAATCGTACGATAAGTTATTTAAACATGCATGAAGCTCATTTAACTAACCTAATATTACATTCTTAATCTCAGGTTATTACATTACTTCTAACGAAACTAGCTCGTTTCCATTTTTTCATGTATCTCTCTTGACGAAAGTACTTTTAGTCATCGTAATGCTAGATCCCTCATTTGATAGCCAGTTGATTCAGATAGACCATATTAAGTCATGAATAGAGATCTTGAGGGATCGCCACAATCTTTGCGGAAGATTAAGCATATTTTGCTGATTCTCTCAGGCAAAGGAGGTGTAGGTAAAAGTTCAATAACCACGCAACTGGCATTGACTTTAACTCGACAAAATTACAAGGTAGGAGTATTAGATATTGATCTGACGGGACCTTCTCTACCGAGGATGTTCGGGTTAGAGGGGAGTTCAGTATACCAATCTGGCGGAGGGTGGGTTCCAGTTACAGCATATGAACACGACAATGCATGTCTCAAGTTAATGTCTTTGGGCTTTCTATTAAATGATAGAGGAAATAGTGTTGTTTGGAGAGGTCCCAAAAAAACGGCAATGATCAAACAATTTATCGAGGATGTTAAATGGGGCGATTTGGATTATCTTCTCATAGACACTCCACCGGGGACATCTGATGAACATATATCTATTGCTGAACAACTGAGATGGGCACAACCGGATGGAGCCATCATTGTTACAACCCCACAAAATGTGGCGACGGCAGATGTTAAAAAGGAAATCAACTTCTGCAGGAAAGTTAATTTTGAGATATTGGGAATTGTCGAAAATATGTCGGGCTTCATTTGCCCACATTGCGCTGAGTGCACGAATATTTTCTCCAAGGGAGGAGGATTACAACTTTCTAAATCTCAGAGGATTGAATTTCTGGGAAGTGTTCCGATTGATCCTAGCTTCGTCGAGATGATTGAGAAGCAGACCCTCTCAAAAGAATCGCTAGTCGACCTTTATGAGAAATCGTCTTTATCGCCCGTATTCGAGACTATAATGGAAAAGATTATGAGTAAGAACTTACCGTCTAGAATTTGAGGTTATATCATATGTATTCTCTTACTAAATAAACTAGCCTTGGTTATCATCTCTTAGCCGAAAAGGGTTCGGTAAATTCTGCTTGATCAAAGCTAGTGCTTATAGATGGTGTGGAGACTTTCTGAAACCTCGGCATAAGTATACTATCAGACACTTGATGCTTCTTCTGTCGAGACAATTTGTAATTCGAGATTAGTTCTTCTAATTCTTGAACTTGTCTGGCATCGTCACTTTGGTCCGTATTTACAATGCTATCTTGCCGTGTGTCATCCGGTTCGGGAATATCAACGACGGTTTGGGGGCCATCGATATTTTTATCCTTATCTAAGGTAACGTATGCTGACCCTTGATTCTCGTGCTGGAAGATATCCGGATGGTCACTGCGGACACGTTGAAACAGTAAGGGGTAGTGCTGCTCATTGAACAGTTGTTCATTGATTGATCTGTTTCTACTAGGAAGTTCAGAATCCATGCGTACCATACTCTCGATGATTTCTGTTGTAGATTGCCTCAGTGACGTTAACGAATTATCGACGAAATCCAGCGTTTCAGAGAGGACTTTCAGTTGCCCATGAATCTCTTGGTCGTGCTTTCTTCGAAGTTTTAGGGTTTTACTATAATTATGATCCACTTTCTTGATCGAAGATTTGAGCTGACGATTGATCCGGTCTGTTTGTAAGGATTCAGATTTGATATCTTCTAGAATAATGCTATTGATAGTCGTGATATCGAGTCTCACTTGTCTAATTTCTTCCCAAACGACTTTAAAAATAGCATCTTGAGTAAGCTGTTGAGACGGCGTCAGGTCAGGTAGTGAGTTCAGAGCTTTAAAAGACTCAGAGAGCCTAATACTCCTGAACTCGTACTTCTTACGCTTTCTTATATTTGTTGAAACGTCGCTCATTGACTAATCATTAATCCTGGAGCTGTGGTGGTCCTAAACAATACAGAAGAATAAAGCGCGGGCGTGGTATCCCTTATGTTTCTCAAGTACTTTTGAACGAAAAACGACAAGCTGCAGAGACAAACCGTAAGGCAATTATTCCCAGGCAACCAATGACTCCAATTCGAATTGATATCAAATAAATTGAAAACGTATGCCTTACAGAAATTTCTTATTCATGAGAACAATCTCAGAAGTCTTGGCTTCATCTTTTACATTTTTAAAGTGTGCGTTCAATTTCAATACTACAATACAAAACTTAAAAAAGTTTTTGACTACTGAACCATTTTAAGCTGGGAACCCTACGAGAGGGCTGACCTCTTTGAATGTTTTCGGCGTCTCTTTACAGTGTAAATAACCAGACCTGCTCCATCCTTTATCGTTCTTAAACTCTTCTCGTGAGTCAACAAATAGATTAAATGTTTTACAGCACGTGATGCTGCTATGTAAGGTGAAGAATAGGTTTCAAGATATTCGGATCTCTTGTGATAGGAAGCGATCAACCAATATGTGGAAAAGAGATAGGAAAGCGCAAGGGGCGCTAAGTGATATTCTTTTTTCAATGGTTTCAGTATTCGGCGGTTGCTGTTCCAATGTTTTCACACTTGAATCCATGATCTATGGAAGTACTATGAATGTAGGAAGTGTTGTAACTTTCGCCCAATTTCTATTTGTTGCATTGGAAGGACTGAATCACTTTTTCGAGCGATCCAATCCGCCCTTTTTCCTCAAGCCTCGAAAAATTCCTCTGAAGGTGTCTCTTCTCTCTGTCTTGCTATTTTATGTGGGTTCTGCAACGAATAATAGCGTCTTCATGTTCAACGTATCTGTACCTCTACATATTGTCTTCCGTTGTTCAGCAACTGCGGTAACGATGTGTTTGGGGTGGCTTGTTGCTGGTAAAGTATACAACAAATCTCAAGTCATTTCCGCTGTCCTTTTGACGATTGGCGCTGTCATCACATCCTTGTATAGAACGGAAGAATTTTCCTGGAATAACCTTTTTACAAGCTTAAGCCTGTACAATGGCTCCTCAATCGATTGGCAGTTCCTCAGTGGATTCTTGGTGATGACTTTATCATCAATGTTGTTATCATTATACTCACTGTTCAATGAATGGACTTTCCGTCGATATGGCAAACATTGGCGAGAGAACATATTTTACACGCACTTCTTGGCAATGCCATTATTTTTATTTGATTACAAGGAACTCTCCAAAGAGTTCAAGGCTTTGCTGTACGACCCAAATAAAGTACACATTCCAATATTCGAGTTACATATATCCAAGACAATTCTTATGCTCGTCGGTAATGTACTAACCCAGTATGTCTGCGTAAAAGGAGTTAACATACTAGCCAGCCAAACTAATGCCTTGACAGTTTCGGTTGTTCTCCTTATTAGAAAATTTATTAGTCTTCTCCTCAGCATTTACATTTTTGGCAATAAGTTATCGAACACAGGTTTTGTTGGCGCTTTTTTAGTCTTTCTAGGTGCTCTGCACTACTCATATTCAACTGCTCTCATTAATGAAGCAAAATCAGAAGAAAGTGCAAAAAAGAAAGAATAGGCCGTTGCTTGTTTGAGTTATGTAGAGAGGATTTTAGTCTAAAGAGTAATTGATTACAGATTTGATATTTCGTTTGACATTACAAAAGTAACCTCAAAGTATTCATCTGTCTCTTCCGTTCCCACTATTGAAACATAGATAATACTTACCTCGTAATGGCCACAGATCAAAGATCAAATAGTTCGTGAGTACTTACAAAAAGAAACGGCATTTATCAATTCATATGACTAACCTCAAATCTAGTTCTTCAGCTGAAGTACAATGAGTACAAGCAAATATTAGAAGAGCTTCAGTCCAAAATAGTAGAGCTTGGTAACGATAAAGAGGAGCATGAAATTGTTTTGAAGACGCTCAGAGATACCGAAGAGAACAGAAAGTGCTACAGAATGATAGGTGGAGCGCTTGTTGAGACAGACGTTAAATCTACCGTTCCAGTACTGAAAACTAAGCAAGACAATCTTACAAATACGATATCTACCATGAAAGCCGAGCTCATTAAGACAGCAACAGAATTTGAACAATGGAAAAAGGATAACAAGATTCAAGTCGTTAGACAATGAAGGTTCAATATGATTTTATTTTAGAATTTCATCAAAATATGCGACCTTAACTAAGAAGGGGCTGTATGTACGTATTTTCCTAAGTATAAAAAACAACGCTACCTAGATTACTGCTTACTTGGTCTTCTTTTCTGAGTGGACATTAAAAGTTGTACTGCAGCTGATGTATAGAACGACGAATACAACCCACGCCGAAATTACGGAGAAAATCGATGTCAGATATACCCAAGAGTTGGTAATATCCCAACTTCTAGAGTATTCATCATTAGCTAAGTGACGTATGGCCTTGACATCTTTTTCGCTGACAAACGATAAACCACTTCTTCTGTAGTCAGTAGTAAAAGAAAAAACACCGTGGTGATCAGGTAACTTGAATTCTCCAGTACTGTAATATTGAGAGCTTGATGACGCACGACTGGGTTCTAGGTTCATGCGGTAGTACGGATCAATCATTTTCAATTCAAATTGGATATCGGGTGCGTTGAAGGGAACCCATTTCTGCCCATTCCATTCGCTAAAGCCTATTTCATATGTTACTGCATCCTTGACCTTATAAGGGACCTCTTCGTATGAGATTCCGTCTGCATGTGTATGCTCGAAACCAGTACTTTTAATGACAGCTTTTTCGCTAAACGTCCACTTTGCTAATTCCTGAACGAATTCACCATTATCTTCGTAGTGTTTGTTCCCGAAAAACTCATCACTGCCAACCCAGGATACCCGTGCATTATTCAAATTTTGAAATCCTACTGCGGTGTATCCCTGGAGTCCTGTCGTCCAGTCCTCCCCTCCTTTGGGGTCTTTCGTGAAGGAAGTGCGAGGAGCTGAGAGAATAGGAATGAGTAATTCACGATTCTCTAGTAACGCTGCAGAGCCCTCGTAGAATAGCTTACTTTCTTTTTCAGCTGAAAACACGTGCTTATTCAGAACATCTGAACTGGACAGCTGAATCAATGTATCATTGTGCTCTTGAAAGAAGTCCGTTAAGTAAAAGTTTCTTGGACTCGGGTAAATACCCAGCTGATTCAAAAATGTGCGTACACATTCGGTTAAACCAGATGGTGCTGTTACTGTTAAAATATCACCACCTTCCTCAAAAAATCTCAGCAAGGAGTTTGCCGTCAGCTCCTTGCTTACCTGCCTACTTTTAATTGGAAAGATTACCAGATTGTCAAACAGTTTTTGCTCATCTTTGAACAATTGGATATCATTGGTGTCATTGTTGACCGAAGAAAACTGAATTTCGTAGGACCGGTTCTTCAATTCCTCGAAAAACATGCTGTAGTCATTCAAGTCAGTTATTCTCTTGTCATAAACCACTAGGGTCTTTGAACCATGCACAGACAACGCCTCAACCACTGGCATTTGACAGCAAAACAATAAAATTGCAGCCGCAAATAGCATACATGAATGAAACAAGGTTTTATGTGCCATTGATGCTCGAATGTCTTTTATTTCAAGAAGTGGTGTCGTGTTTTGTTCGTGTGAGTTGTCTTTTTTTTTACCA
>JAJLUF010000118.1:0-28805 GCA_030569995.1 Lachancea cidri
GACGTCTTCACAGCTTCATCCCAAAGTGGAGTCCATTGCGCCATAAATTTACCTTGGTACTGCTCATTCTTAGGAGTACCGACGTTCTTACCGGCGGTTTTAATGAGTTCAATAACGTCTAAAAACAACTTCTCATTATACTCGGGGTCCTTGCTTTTTCTTTGCCACAGCTCCAACTTAATATCAGGCAGATCATTAAAGATCTTCACAGCCTCTTCCAAATGCTTGGCCTTACCTGCACCGGTAATGACAACCACCTTATCAGGCAGTACAGCTATTAAAGTGGCAGGGAACTCGTAACCAAGAAGCCAATTGTGTAAAATTGTACTTTTCTTGTACGGATCCTCTTCATCGCTGGAACCTACGACAAATAGGAGGGAATTGGGAGAGCCTTCGAATTTAGGATATTGGGCATGCAAAGAAAGAAGTCGTTTCTGAAAGGCAGCGAAATCGATCTGCACGTCAGTCATATCTGCAGTAATTGATGTCTGGCTCTTCTTGACGATGATGATTTCCTAAGGTATTAATTCTTCGCAACATTTTTTTCTTTACGTGTAGCATATCATACGCTACGTAAAGCACCAATTAACAGCCGGGTAATAACCGATCTATTAATTATGAGCTCTTCTCTAAGAGTTGTTAATATATTCATTTCTATTAGGACGTGTGTGTGTTATATGTCTACAATCATTTCAGCTATGTCTTTTGAGTAATTCGTTACTGCAAAGGTGCATATAGCATCTGGGTAACGTATTTCCTTTTGTACCGGACAATGCTTGCGACACACAGAGTGTTGTGCTTTATACTACTAGTTGCAAGATGATTCAATACCACATGATTGGGGATTGGAAGTGCACCGGAATTATTTTCGCTACCAGAATCGCCAGATTGTGGGGTAGAAGAATAATTGTTCAGGATAACACTTTCCAGATGTGGAGGAAGCTGAGGTGGTGTTAGCCATGCCAAATTTTGCTGGTTATTCTGCTGTTGGTCCAATGTGAGATAATATTGCTCCATAACAGATGGATCGGTAAAGACAGCAGGGATGTCCTGTGTATATTCGTAATTTGGCTTGAGCTCGAGACCACCATGGAAACGGGTGTATCCGTCACCCATGTCATCAGGTTCTTCCTCAATTTGAAGTGCTAGCTTGGACCGTGCACTAACAGGTCCTGTCTTGGCTTTTTGTTGTGGCTTGGCAACGTTATTCTGCTCATTGTTTTGCTCTAAACTTTCTTGCGATTCCGGTGACGTGATTTCAATGTAGTTTACAAAGTTTCCCATCTGGTCAGTAGCCGTGGGCAAGTAATCACTGAATCGCAGTTCATTATCTACAATGAATCTGAAACGATGAGTACCCGTAGGAAGTTGAAGCTTGATGTGGAACACCCCTGGCCGATCTGGTACAGGGACAAGGCCTATCATCTTGCGCCACCCCGTGAACGAACCCGTCACATATACTTTGTTACCACCTTGTTGCCAGTTTATTTCGACGGGTATCAATGCCTGCGATGGCTGACGGCCTGTTTGCTCGTTCGAGGGAACGTCTGGCGACATTTGCTGTTGCGCAAAAACCGACGCTGAAGACGACTCTGACGAGTTTCCCGTCAGCTCGTCTTGGCTGATACGGTCTTCGTCCAGATCTGCTTTCAACCCTACATTCTCCTCATGCTTAGGCATGTCATCTTCGTCATCGAAGATTAAGGTCGACCTCCTTCGCACAAGCGGCGGTGCAGCTCCATGGTCGCCGATATCCAGTCTAGAAAAACTTTGTACAATTGCTCTTTGAGATCCTTTCTTGCTCTCGTCTGCGGCATCACTGACATCTACCATCGACACATCTTTGATATTTTCCGACATAGCGTGATGACTGTGAGTGTTTCCCATACGAAGTTGCGTAAATGTAGACTATCGAAATTTTAGGCCCCTTTGACATGTTCGAAGCTACGACAATAAGAATCAATAAGGATAAAAGTTAAAAAGAGAGCTGTAGTCACGTGACAAAAGCATTCTCACGTGACCCAAACCCGAATAGTCGAAACGTATGTATGGGTGCTATTGAAGTTTACATGACGTAATATCTGAGAACCCACACACCAGATTCTGGCTATTCAGTTGCTAAATAATATCACGTGATGTTAAAAAGTTTCTATTGGCACATGCCTGAGCATCCATGCCTTTCATCGTCTATCCTAAATATATATATCTATCAACTAACCTGTTCTCAATTCAATTCATTTCGTTTCATTCTCAGGTTTCCGTCTGGTACGTCTGTACACCTTGTAACATGCTCCGTAGCGGAGGTAACTTTACTTCTCCCGACACACTTGAGTCACTATCGTCTTTCTCGCCGTCGTCCTGTAGTTCGAACAAAGCACGTTGAGATCTGCGTCCTCTCAGCACAGGCCTTTGAGGAAGCTGCTCCGGTGTTTGTGACGATGACGCCTGCGAGATTACTTCAGGCGAATTCTGTGGGGAATTCTGGGGCGACGTCTGCAGCGAGGCCTTTCCATCATTAAGCATCGAAGTCAGTGACATGCAGCTGGTACTCGACCATTTCTGCGAAAGCGTCGATGGCGTAGACATATTGCTGTGCGGTAAGACGCCCAGCATACCGCTTACTTTGTGCGATAGGAGGTCCTGCGACGAGGTCTGTGGAGATCCCATGGAACTGGCACATCTCGAAAATACCGAGCTGAGCGACGACGCACTCGAGCGAAGCGACGAGTGCGTCGATATAACAAATGACGGCTGTGTCTGGAACGGTATCGACTGCGTGGCCGATCGTTGTGGTATGTTCACAGGAACGTAGACGGTTGTGGCTCCAGAAGCTGGCCGGGAGGGAATACCCGCATGCGATGCCAACGGCATCAGCATGGGAACTGCAATCGGTGAAGACTGAACTGTTGATAGATGCGCCTGGGGCATGGCCAAGATAGGGTCTGCGCCCACCGCCGTCATTACTGGTGTCAACGGAGGTAACTGATGAACCACGACCGGGTGCTGCGGTGCGCCGTTCCCGCTTCGCCTGCGGCTTTTTCGCCTTGACGTGCTTAAGTGTGTACGCAAATGTCTTTTTAACTCGTCGCTACGACTGAATCTTTTGGTACATCCGGGGAAATTGCATGAGTGTGGTTTTTCACCTGTGTGAGTCCTAATGTGTCTTCTTTTGTGCTCGAGTCTGTGGAATCCTTTTCCGCACAAATCGCATTTGTACGGTCTTTGATCGCTATGTGGTGCCATGAATACTACTCTAGTAGTCTTCGAACATTCAAAACCTCTTTACCTAATGTGAATAGGAGTGCTCGATTTTCAATCCTTTTATAACCTCCACTTCATCGACAACGGTTTTGCCGTATCCGAACCACGCCCAGGTTTTTCCGATTATGCGCGGTGAGAAGGGGGCGGGGGGACGGGGGTGTTAGAGAGTGGCGCGGGCACTTTGGTGGTCGCTTTCTTGTTAAATCGTATGTTCGGAACAATATTTTTCCGGTGTTTCTTCTTCGTCATTGAACTCCTATTAAGTATAAAAAAGAAACAAAATATTATCCATGTCCCCACGGCTCGCGTCTCGGGTTCTTCCACCCTCCGGTCTCCACATGGAAAGCTAGAAGAACCAGTAGGTACACGGATTATTGCATTCAAACCCAGGAACTCAAGGACTTTAAGCGTTCGTGGGGTACTGGGGGTCAGATATCCCTCTACTCGCTCATGTGTGTGGAACGACATGAACTTAATGATGTAAGATATTACGTAGATCCCTTTGGCTCCACGGGTACATTTTTGCAATAAAGTAGGGAGAACCTTTTTCTAGATAGCGCATTATTCCGTTTATTTGATCCGACAGGCGCACGTGAAACCTGCTTTGGTGAGACCTGCTTTGGCAAAGAGCCCTAAGAATGGAACTGGGGAAAGAAACTGAGTATTTCAACATCACGTGGGTCTTAGGAAATGATCGAGGTGTAAATAGGTTGAGGTAAGCTATGAGAAAGAAAACGCAATAGTGGGGTTCGTAAGGGATTCGTAAGGGATTCGTAAGGATTTCTCAGCGTTTAGCTAGTGTTTTCAATAGTACGCATTAGGACGCATTAGCACGCATTTGCACGCATTAGGCGTTTCCGTGGATTTGCGCGTTACGTAGTGTTAGCTTATTTTGTTACGGCCGGAGTGATTTATGTTAGCTGTCCGCGCACTTTATAGGTAGTACATGTGTATTACAAAACTCTAAATAAACCTGAACAGTGCCTGCGGGAAATGAAGGTAAATTAATCGTTGAGGTACGTAAACGGTCAGGCGTGAGTTAGGTACAGAAGCATTTTTAACGTCGTCTGAAACCAGGCGGGGGCTGGAACGGGCGTGACTGTACGGGGTGTGTGCTTTGCTGGAATCCGGGTGCTGGCGCGGACGTCGTAGCGGGTGTGGAACGAACCACTACGCCTTTACCTTTTCTTTTATGCTTGTTTAGCTGTGCTTGCTTCTTCTCATGTGCGACGGCTCGTTGTTTCTTTGTCAAAACAGGACCACTCTCTACAACAGTAGTGAGCACCTGGTCTCCTCTAAGCATGACTAGACCAAGCGTCCTTGAGTCCAGTTTCGGATGTGCTCCACCAGGGTTCTCGCCGCCAGCCTTTGCTTTGAGTATTTGTAACTGGGTGCTTGAGATTCGGTGCTCGACGCACTCCGACAGCACTAGGTTCATATGCGAGTCAAACGCCAGGAGCTCACCTACGTATGCTCGACCATCATGTGTTAGGGCGCGTATGCGGTAGTGTAGAAGATCAGCCAACTTACTCTTCTGTCCAACTTTTACACTCATCTCTTGCAGATTTTACAAATTATGTTCAAGAAAAGATAAAAAAGAGAACAAGAACAATTTTTGTCATGTTGAAAGCAAGCAGGACATCATGGCAGAATCAAAGAAACACGACCTTCCGGAGCAGCCAGAGAAGAAAAGGCATAAGAGACGGCGGAATTACGATGCCTACGATGAAGAGGTAGCTGCTGAGGATTCCAAAAGCAAACAGAAAGATAAAGATGACGAAGACACCGAAAGTGAGGACGATGAAAAGTTGGACATGCTCCTTTCCAAAGAGAATGAAGAGGAGGATGACTTAGCTGAGATTGACACATCCAACATCATCAGAGGTGGTCGCCGTACCAGAGGAAAAGTCATTGATTACAAAAAGACCGCACAGGAGCTTGATACCGAGGTTGCCCAAGGTTCAAAAACCTCGGACGGTGATAGCGAAAAAAACACCAATGGCGATGAAGATGACGAGGCTGATGCCGACTTTCACGAGCCTAGTAAGTGAATAAAGGTATTAAAGCGTATATATATATATATGTGTGTGTGTGTACATATATGGCCCACGAGTCTTTGGGATGGGGTTTAATGTCGTAAACGTGACACGAAAAGAAGACACGTGTTCATCGCTTCTTTAGGATGTCAATATCACGTGACACTGATATACTTGTTCTTTCTCTAACAACAGTTGTTGGTATTCTTAGTCTTTTCATTGGGAGCTGGAGTGAGACTGATAGTTGGACCCTTGGGTGCCTGACCCGCACTGCTGCCATACTCATTTAGGTCGACTTGGTGCTTGCTTACCATTTGGTAAATGGCAGTGATGAGTTCTCTGAATGCAGTTTCAACGTTCTCACTGTTTAAGGCACTGGTTTCCGTAAACAGCAGCTGGTTTTCCTGTGCAAAATTCTTGGCCTCATCAGTTGGGACTGCACGCAGATGTGCCAAATCTGACTTATTCCCGATCAACCCTACTGCCACGTTTTCATCCGCGTTCTCTCTTAGTTCTGTCAGCCAATGGTTACAGTTTTCGTAGCTGCTCGACTTACTGATGTCGTAGACGATCAAGGCCCCCACCGCACCCCTGTAGTATGCGGAAGTGATGGCGCGATATCTTTCCTGGCCTGCTGTGTCCCAGATTTGAGCCTTTATTTTCTTTCCCTCTACTTCAATTGTCCTAGTTGCAAATTCTACACCGATTGTTGATTTGGATTCCATGTTGAATTCATTTGTTGTAAACCTAGAGAGTAGGTTGGATTTACCTACACCGGAATCTCCAATTAGTACAACTATTATGGGTTAGTATTAGAGCTCTTATTCCAATTTTCAATATTTTCAAGACATTTCAACATTTGCGTTGTTTTGAAGTCATATACGCATGCCAAAACGCCCACATTTGCTAAAGTCCTTGATATGTCTAACATACTCTTGAAAAGATAATCGTAGTCGTATCCGTAGTCCTCGTTGTTCATTGCAATGCACTTTTCTCTGTGTTTTGTTGAACTTTATTGTGATTCACGCTCGTATGTCAAGGGTTATCTCGAAGTTGCGGAGCACGGCGATTGGTAACTATGTACGTTAGCGAATAGAAACTTGATTCAACTGCTGAATAACAGACTCTTAATGATTCGTTAAGAGTTGATTGGGAGCACTTGGAACCTGCTACTGACACCATCTGAAGGAAAAACAATGCTGCAGCGAGGACAACACGATGAGCCTAAATTCATGGCTTAGATCGATTCGTATATAGTGATCAGTAATAAACTAAGTCGAGGCTTTGCTTAGCCAACCATGATAACATCAAAGACAATAGGAGTCTGGGCTAATGTAGAGGTGTTGGTGGTTTCGGTTCATTCCTCGAGCTGAAGCCACTTTTAATTGTAATTTTGATGATTTCTGCGAGTATGAACAAAAAATCCTAAAAGGGCAATAGGTAAACATTTAAAAAGAGTAACGAAAACTAAGTTTTACTTCAACGATTCTAAAGCTCTGTACATTCAATCTAGTCATCGTTGTTTCAGAGGCTTTGGGTTTGTGCTGATGAATGTCGAGCAGTTGGAAACTCCGAGGAAGGGCCAACGCTATGAAGAATCCCTTCCGACACTCCCCTCTTGCTTGAAGTCAAATGAGAAATCACCATATAGCCACAAACAAAGCCCTTCGCAGGTAAGATTCTCCCTGCCTCAAGGGACCGGCTCTGAGAGTTCAAGTGAAGTTGAGAAATCTCCAGTAAAAAGATCGCCAACTAAAATTGTGTTTCCCACAAGTTTCGACAATGGAATGACACATTTCATGGACATCCAACATAAAGTCATGATAGATGTACCTGAGAATATATGGAGCTTCCATAATGATCATAGCAGAAAGGAACGCCTATCAGTTCATTCAACAAAGCCTTATACTACTGAAAGCCAGAATGGTCAGGCAACTCACAGACGTACCCATTCACTTCAATCCGTTATCGTGGATACAATACAATCCTATAACAATAATAAGACACCACAGAAATCAAATCCAACAGACCTTGACATGTCTCCACTTCGTTTAACTCCGAACGACAACAGTGAGCTTTATTTGAGATCCGACTCTCCCTTAAATAAATTCAAAGTCCCCGTACCACTTGAGATCTCGCTCCCGCCTTACCTATCGCCAGAAAATAAGGCCAAAAGAAGAAATAGTATCATTTACGATGGTGAAGGGTATAGTAACTTCCTTGGAGATGACAATTCTTACGATGAGCAAGAAAAAGTGTCATTCGAAGATTCCATGGAAAAGCCAGAAAATAATACTAGCGACATATCCATTCTATCAGCTTCTCACGAGTTTTCCTTCGAAGACACTCAGGACGTTGATAAATTGTTGGGCATTGATGAAGATGCAAATGTCAATTTGAAGTCACAGGCTCGCAACCTTAAAAAGAAACTACCAGTTCCATGTACCAATTACGAACAGCGCAGTCCAAATCTCATACCCAATAAACTTAATAGTCGTACTGGAATCAAAAATTCCTCGTTAGAAGGTAGTAACGTACCTAAGAATGAATCTTTGAAAATTCTATTGACCCCATCGAAAACCATCCATATCCCTGACTTTGAAAAGCAACCGACTCCAGTAAAACCGAATGCATTGAAGGGCTTTTTTGCGATGCTGGATTCAAGCCCATCCGAGAATACTCCATTATCACCAAACTCAGTGAGAGACGAGCTCGATCAAAACTACAAATTTCCATCGGTCACCTCTCGAATTGAGCCTGGTCCAGCTAAATCGAGCCCACAAAAGGACTATTTAAAAATTGCTGACTCTACGCATGATGCCTCTTTTGAGAATCGAAGACGAGTGCTTCAAAGTAATCCAGCGGGCTCTGCAAACTCAAACAGGCACATGCACAGAAGAAGCAGAAGCATCCATAATACGCAAGAGTTGTTTAACAGCGATGCTGTTCCATATCCTCCATTGACTGTAGGATCCGATATACCTGAAAGGTCGCCTTTAAGGCCTTCCGGCACTCCATTGAAGTCCGAAGTACGTTCGACTGGTGGAGGCCATAAATTATCCTCTACTCCATTGGAATTTAACTCTCTTCCCGTCGTAGGGATTGAAAAACCGCATAATGCCCAAAACGCCATAAGTGCTCAAAACGATGACTTTGTTGCTGCCTCGAACTTTAAATTTGGAAAAACAGGTAGCAAAGACACATACGAAGCCAACTGGCAAAAAGAATCTCGAGGGCCTGCTATTAACGCTCCGAATGATGATCTAAGTGTAACTTCTGGCTTCAAATTCGGAGCAACTAGCAACAAAGAAACAGACATCACTAGTAAACAAAACGCATTTGAGGAGCTCGATAAAGTTGTTTCCCCAATGTCTGCTTCAAAGACCGAAAACAATTCCTGGCGCACTGAATTAAGTTCACGTCATTCACGTCTATCACAGACATCATTAGCGAGGGATTTTTTCAGTCAAGATTTGAATGAACAGGAAGCGTCGATCTCATCTACTGACTCTGATCTGATGCTAAGACCTGATATCGAGCAACAAGAAGATGGTACTAGTGACAATAGTATCGAAATTATTGGAGAGAAAAAATGTGAAATTATCTCTCCATTATCTACCTACCATTCTTTTAGAACACCCTTAAATCTACCGTCTAGTGTCGAGCCTAGTATCAAACTCAACTTAAGAGAGAGAAGTCTAAATCGGTTAGTCCCATCGCGGCAACTTTCTAACAATAACAGCCATTCATCGTATGAATCTGATTTTTCGGGAAGGTCACACCAGACAAATTTAACATCCTGTTCGGCAGGTACAGGTATCAATGTTCAAGACTCGATGAAGGTAGGCAAACAATTGAACCTCGAATATTCCACACACAAGGTCCCACAGAAAAAATCTAGTATCTCTGATTATTCCTTTGTCCCAAATTCAGTTCCAGCTGTACAACTATCTTCTATCAAAATAGCAAGCACTTTCACTGGAACGAAAGACACGAACAGAATTGTTAGGGAAAAGATAGGTGGTAGAATGGTAGATGTAATAGTCTTGGATGAAGAAAAGGAAGCTTTGCAGTTTTCTAAAAGAAGACCAGTGTCTTTTCATGAAGAAGCACTAGAAAATTATCAAGAAATTCTTGACCTCTGCGATAAGACCGCAGAGAGAGCACGGAATATTATCATAGATTTGGTGAAAACCGATCCACAAGGGAATAAAATGAACAAAGAGTTGCTTCGACCTTCTCCTCCGAAAATTTCTCAAGGCCCAAAGGGAAGAGAAAGGACTGCAGTAGGATCTTCCACTGCAGGCTTGGAAAAAAATGGTCAGAGCATGAGACTTCTTCCAAAGGACACACCAAATCACTACATATCCAAAATCAACAAAATTATGAGGGCTAGGGATTTGGGCCGATCGCATCTGAACTCTTGAAAGTTAACTAACTAAAATCAAAGTGGTTAAATTGTTTCTTTGGGAGTGGACGAATTATGAGATTAGAATGAAAAAAAAAGGGAAAAAATAGCTGCCTGATTCTCTTTCTCAAATAGTGAAGGGAGTTGTACTTGTGATAATCTAATGCATTTTGATGTAAAATTGTAATAGCAGTAATGTACGAATATATGTCTCAAAATTTACGAAAATAGATCAAAATTCAGTTTTGAAGGTTACGAAAGAGCTATTCCAATACGGTATACGCTGTAAAAAGACTTCTATGAAACTTAGAATATTGTCGAGAAGTATATCTAATCAGGAAAGCAGATCCACATTCTACAATTAAAAGAGGCGTGTTTTTTTTAGACTTGAAATCAATTCAAATTTTCGAGTAACGCTGAAAGAAATACGTGGTTTTACATCCAAATCAATTTGTAGGTTTAGGCGAGTTATCAACAGATGAATTACTTTCCTGTATAGGGCTCAAAGAATTCCCTTGACTGAAGTAAGGGCTGGGTCTACTAAATGAATTGGAAGGTGTAACAGGCGAAACCTCTGTTTTTAATGGAGAGCTTTGGTCATGACATGGTTCAGGAGATCTTCGCGAAGATATTGTCATCTTCTCAGGAACCAAATTATACATCGCTGAATCAGAAATTGATCGCGAGATTTCATTGTTAAAAAACGTCACCGTTTTATTCTTTAGCTCCAGTTTGTACCGTATTGGTGATTTCTCTTTCACAGCAGGAACTGGCTTCTCTGAGAAACTATGAGTTCTTTTAAAGGAGTTTGCTTTAATATGCGAGCCTGATAATCTTGAAGGTGAAAGTAGATCATCATCTCCTTCCGAAAATGAGAAGTCTTCGGGAATGTCGTTAATTTCGTCCAAATAATGCTCATCGGACTGATTCTCTTTATTATAGCGATCTTCCTCCGATTCGTCAATAAAAAATAGATTACTCATTGCCCCTGGAACTTCATAATCCAGGTTACAGCTCATATCATGATACTTCAACGAATGAAATCTTGAAGATGGTTGTGAGTTAGCTTTTGTGTAAATTTCTGAAGTGGCTGGCGGCAATGTAGCGGCAAATGGTGATCGGAGAAGATTATTATCAGACGTGGTTGAAGTTAAAGATAAAGGTGAAGTATTACCTGTTGTGTAAACACGGCTGGCCGAATCAGTTCCTGTGATTTTCATATTATGTTGTGGTGCCTTTACATCGAGGGCGTCTTCATCCTGAAGTTTAGCATCTTTTGAAAGAACATATTTAGTATTGTTTCTCTCCTCATCTAAATACGATTCAAAGTCATCGCCGGCATCGTATTCTTCCCCATTAAAACTTTCATCGTCACTCAAGTCAAAGAGATCGCGGTATCGGCTCACTTTTAAGTTCTGATTCGGCAGTTGACCTTCCTGCTTTTTTTCAAAGTCACTGTCATTATCCGAAAGGTTATAGATATCACTATACCCTTTAAGTTCATGAATGTTACCAGCACATTCTTCCAAGTTGGAATCGTCTTCGTCTTTATGATCATCGGATAGCGCGACCTTTCCTTCATTATTATCTTCAACATCCTTGAAGTAGTTGCCACTGAAAAGATGCACGGTATCGTCTTGCATTGAGCAAAGATCATCTTCATCGCAATAGTTCACGTCCTCATCAAAATCCTCATCGTCGTAAAGATCATCGATGTATACGTTATTGAATGGTTGTGGTTTTGAGTAATATTTCACAGATGAGGTTCTTCCATTAAGTCCATCAAATTCGAAAGAGAATTTAGAAGATTCGTCCGAAGAATTTTCGAAGCTACTCTTATTATCGTCTTCGAAATTTTCATCATCATGAACTGATTTTTCCTTATGTGAAGTGAGAAAGAGTTCGTCACCTTCGTCAAAAGATCGATTATTGATTAATTTGTTTATTTCAACAGTGCTTGAGTCCTGTAATGGAGAGGGTGCGGATGTGCTCGACTCGTAATCCTCAATTCCCAAGCCCAGTCCTATTACTTCCTGGTTTGGTAATAGTTGTGGTTCCTGCTGAGAATTATGCTTCGAAATATTTGGGCTGCTCTCCGTGCCATCTTGGGAATTGAAGTGAGACGAGAGGTATTCAAAACTGAGTCCTGACTGTTTCCCCAGACTTATAATATCCTCGTGGGAATGTATTTGAACTTGTCGATTTTTATTTTTAATATTATTGGATCTCAATGAAAAATATGGATGCTTTTCTTTTATCTCACTTATGTCCTGCAGCTTTAATAGTGACTCACTTGGTGGTATTTGGGAATCGTAGCTACTTCTTCTAGTATTGCTTACAGAACTCGAAGCTGCTGTGGATATGGATTCCCTATTATTTGTAGAATAAGCAATGATTCCAGGCTCACCAGCATCTGATGAGACATCAGACGATAAAGAACTTCTATTCAAAACGATCACAGATTGTGAACCTTCAGATATGTCACCCCACTCATGCGTCCTTGTGCCCTTGATGGCGGGGAATCCTTCCACTACTGTACCTTTTGGAGTCTTTTGGGGTATTCTTTCAAACGTACCTGAGGAATAACCATCTGGTGATGGGAATTGCTTGAAACTATGGTTTGTTGGCGTTCCAGCTGCCGTACCAGGCTTTGACTGATTTGATGAACTGTTACTAGTTTTTTTGAACAGTTTGGTAGTGAATATCTTATTCTTATTACTCAGTTTCGGAAGCGACTCGAAACTAGAAGAATGCCTTGGAGGGTGTACTGAGCTATCAGATTGGTATAAGCCCAACGGCGTTGGCGAGCTTGGTTCATTGTTTGACCTTAATGTGTCGCGATTTCGCGGAGATTTTGTCGGGCTACTGTCTAATGAGGTCGATCTGCGATGTGATTTTATCAGAGATTTCATTAGATGGGAATGAAATCCGATTAAGATCTCTTTTCAACTCCAAATTCAATCTTCTACAGATCCTTGGAGATTTGATACAATAGCGTTTATATTTTTTTCGCGGAGCTGCATGCAAGCCATCCTAATTTACTACTTTAAGATGATATACAATCACGTGTAGATGAATATTTAAAACCTTACTAAACCTTTACGAAATTAACGTGATAAATAGAACCATCAAAAGGTGAGCTTTTCTAGAGTTCTAGTTAATCGTGCAGCACCTTCAACTGAAGAATCTTTGTCTATTATTATTTTTGCGCGATTCTTTTCTAGACCTTCCAAAAGCATACAAGCTTTGCAGATTTTGTTGCTGGAAAGATAGCCACAACGATCGCACCTATTCCCATCAACAAATCCATTCAGACGTTGGACCGATACTGATCCGTCACTCCTTACTTCGATATGGCTAGGTGGTGGGGCCCTTTTCGCTTTTTTCGGCTTCAACCGGAGATTTTCACCGCTGTGGATGATATCGATAATGCAACTGGGCCTAACGGCCTCAAGATTTTTCATCAGCTCTCTTGCAGTTCCTCTAAATGCCTCTGGTGCATACGTGCACTCTGTGGAGAAGTAATCCAGTTTTTTGTAATGGGCGTAAAGAACAATTTCCTTCTGATAAGCATATTTGAATGGCTTTGATCTTTTGATGGGAGAACCAGAGCTTTGTGTAAGTATGGCAGTAGATTTTTCTAAGCGTGCGACATCACCACGAAGAATATTCATAAGCACAGTTTCAGCCATGTCATCGGCATTGTGACCCGTTACAACGTGTTTGATACCCAGTTTTGCAGCTCCTCGATCCAAAGCCTGTCTTCTAAATACACCGCAATAAGTACAGCTATTCCTGATTCCTGCACAAGCAACAATTTCGTCCATCGTCCAGTTGTATAGATCTCTGTATGAAACGATCTCAAGCGGGAGATCGTATTGAACTTGATTCCGTTTAACCGTGGCCAGCGAGTCATCTCGATATCCCACTATACCTTCATCAATACTAAGAAGTACAATGTGGATCCCATAGTTGTGCCTTTCATTCAGTAATTTCAAAAGATATGCAAGAACTGTCGAATCCTTTCCTCCTGAAGCACCAACGGCAACCATTTCATCCCTTTCAAACAAGTTACTGGACACTATAGTGTTGTGAATTTCGGTTTCAAAGACATGGAAAAAGCATAGTTTACAAATTTTCTGTAGATTTTTTGGCCTTTTAATGAGAGCCTTACGGGCATGACATAGCTCGCATAGTTGAGTTACCTTAATCGATTTTGGCTTGCGAGGATCTGACGGTGGGGAGAATGACATAGATCTACAAGCTCTTTCTTTGTATCTACTAATAGGCGCCCATAAGAAAAGTCTGAAAAAATTTCTGATATAGATAAAATTTCTGAAATGTGATGACTTCATGAAGTCACGTGTTATTTTGGCTAATAGTATGCAAAATCTATATGAATATTCATTTTCTGCTATCATTTAAGATTATTGAATGCATCTCTTTAGGTCGGTTCATTTTGTTAATCTGCTTTTAGTGTTTGTATCACAGTCTTAGTATCTAAAGGACCTCAAAATCTAGCTTGGTGTAATGATGGGGACGTAGATGCTGATAGGAACCTAAGGAACTGTTGTCTGAGAATGTGTACAGTTTCAGATAGGTTTGGTCCACCAGATTAAGCTGTACCTTTTGAGGCTGACGCACCATGGGAATGTTCTTTTCGATTTCAGCGTATGCTTGCATTTCTAATATGATAGCGACACACATTACCGAAATAGTGGTAAAGCAACAGTTGTATGTCCCTGGCATAAGAAAAAAATGAAGTACTTGCGCAAGTTTTTGAATTTTTATTCAGAGTAGATAGTACTCTTCCCTCAACCGTCGCTAAATTTCTTGGCCTTTCTATTGGCCATACGTAGCTTGTTGGATGTAGACTCCACATCTCCACTTAACATGTCGAGTAACTCGTTCTGAGTGGCTAGCTCCTGGTTCATCTCGAGAGACATGTTCTTCTGGTTTTGAATTATCCTGCGGAGCTGCTCGAGGTCTTTGTCTTGCTCTTTCATGGTGTTTTTATCTAGTTGCAACAATTCCTGGTTTTGTAGCCCTATTGTATTTTGCGTTTCACCAATTTTCCTTCTGCCAGCAACAGGCTTTTGAGGAAAGCGATCTGTCCGAGCGAAAAGGGAGTCATTGAGCTTGTCTTCATCTATCTTCATATCGTTTACACTATTAGCAGAGTACTTCGAAACTTTGTTCAGATCATTCTTCAACGCGTTTAAAAGGTTCCAGCGTCTATGGATCTCTCCCTCCCCCACCAATCGCTTCTCCTGTATATGCTCTAAACTCGATTCGAGAGCCTGAATTCTCAGCCTTAGCTGCACCAGAATTTTGGTCGAGTACTCATCTTTTGTTGCGCCCTCAAATTGGCTCTTGCAATTTCGTAGTTCTTCCAGCCATTTCTGCGCATCGCCAATGATTTCTTCAGATGGACCAGCACCATCATTTGCGTTCTTATACGACATCTGCTGCCTCGGTTTGTCCCAAGTACTTGGTATCTGCAGAAAGTGGTAAACATAAGCTGAGTTTTTCCAACGTGTATCGAAGGAATCGTTCAGCATATCGTGCAAGAAAGTGGTCAATTCCTTTTTGCGCTCTTCTATGATATCTGGGTCACAAGAACCTGAGGGTCTGCCCCACACATTATAGCGACGAGGGGGAAGTTCGTAAGGTAGTTCTGAATGGAGTTCTTGCTCCAAGTTTTGCCTTAGCTTGATGAATTCAGAGAATCTCCTAAAAACGTGGTATTCACGAGCATCCTGGTCGCCCCTTATTATCTTGAGGTCTATTCGGTATAGCGTATACGACTTTTTGACAATCTTGACTTCACCAATAGTCACTTCGACATGGACAGATTGATCACTCATTGTTCTCAATGCCAGAATGGCCCTGCCCTTCTTTTGTTGTTATTAAATGTCAATATCATTATTAAAAATCTTCCTGAAGAAAATACTCTACTTGAGAACTTCGAAGCAACAAACAAAAATAATGGTAAGTAACAAAGCTCATATTATATCAAGGAGTATCTTATACTGACAGTTCTAAAACCTTTAGTCGAAGTTATTTATATCTACAACCAACTGTGGTAAAGCGCATGAGGCTGATATATTCGGTGTTTGCATGTCTAATCCATTTACTGTGACTTGCTCAGGCGACGGAACGATCAAACTATGGAAGAATAAGCTAATGGAAGGACAGCTTCCTAAAGAAAATGTACTTTCTAAATTTGTGCACAAGTCAGGGATCCACCATGTGGATATCTTCAATTCGGTCGAGAGAGGCGGTGTCCAACTTTTGATTGCGGCATGTGTTTCTTTCTCCGGTGAGATGTTCTTTTATAAAATCAATTCTACAAGTGAAGAATTTGAAGAATTGAACCTGCTGTCTGATCTAGACAAGAAGAAGTCATATTGGTGCGTGAAGTGGTTTAAAAGTGAAGATTTCACGATGCCGCACAAATTAGTGGCAACAGATGTTAAAGGGAACACAACAATATGGGACTTTCATGCATTCAAAGAGAGCTCTGTTGAAGGGGATCTAGAAAAAAATGAGGAATCCAGTAACTCAGATGGGTCTCTAGAACTGAATTTACATCTCGTTCGTCAAGGAGATATTCCTGCTACAGAACCAAATTTTGCAACCTGTGTTGATATCTCAGCAAAAGGTTTGATAGCGACAGGCTTTGCAAACGGTACTGTGGTTGTCTCTCAATTGGAAACTCTCAGGCCCATCTATATTTTTGAAGGATTTGGTATTCAAGGAACAGAAGAAAGCAGCAGTACAGTGCGCGATGTCAAGTTTTCCCCTCTCGGCGGTTTATTAGCTGTTGCCAATGACTCTGGATCCTACGGCTGCGTGACCCTATATGAAACTGAATACGGCGAACGTATTGGTAATTTAACTGTTCCGACTCATAGCACACAATCTAGTGTTGGAAGTTTTGCCCACAACGGATGGATTTTTAATGTTAGTTTCAATTCCACCGGTGAGTTCTTAGCGTCCTGTGGTTATGATAGTAAAATTCGCGTATGGGATGTTAAAATGAAAGAACGGGTCTCTACGTTGAATTTAAGCGCCGGTGACGTCGAGATAGAGGAAGATATTCTATTACAAGATGAGTACGGCGACTCTTTAAAAAATCCACCAGTTCTGGGGGTTACATTCATAAATAAGGGAGTTCGCGGTGGTATAGGGAATGATACCAACGAAGGACTATGCTGTGTTTGCTTAGATCGTAGCGTCCGCTGGTTTAGAGAAGCCGGTGGTGTGTAGTAACGCAACGAGATGAAGATATACAGACCACAAGCAAGATGAGTAATAGTTGCAAGTTTATCAGTAAAAGCTAAACTTGTCAATATCTTAATAATTTGCATAGTTTTATTACACTATAAAAGAAAAAGTTTACTGAAATGTAGAACTAAGCTCAATCAAGAGATCCCACATCTGAATTTCTTTCGTTTTTTCCCTTTTAATTTAATAGCCTTTTGTAAGGGTTAAAAATTTTGCAGTTAGTTTTAACAGTGCAATTGGAATATTGGATCCAAGCCCTTCATAGTAAAAAAAAAAAATACAATCGTGAGACTGCGCATAGATAATATATCTTGAGATCCATCCTTTTTTTAAAAGTTTTGAAGATTTTTGTCTTTTTTTTTTTGGTTTAAAGCTCAGTCCATGCTACCATAGCATATGGGCTCACCATAAAAATGGAAAGTTTATAAGCCATTAATTGGAAGAGGGATAGTAGTAGCCGGTTGTGGAACCAAATTGCGCTTGAGAATAAAAGTCATCCACTTGGTTACCCCACACAGACCTCACAGGCATAGGTGGAAGAACGTTGGCTGGTGTTGGGGCAGGATAATAGTTGCAACTATAGCCGTTCTTCACCATTGGACTACTGTTTCCATTAGAAAGAGGAGACGCATAATAAGGCTGGTAAAAAGAGTTGCTCGTCCCACTTCTCTCATCAGTATAACATGGAGAAGAATAAATCATGGATGGTGCATGAAGGGGAGTTTGATAACCTAAACAAGAAGGTTGATTAGACGTGTGTCCGGCTGAAAAACTCTCGCTATAATCATTAGAGCCACTGTAGAGGGAAATAGGAGATTTCTTTTCTTTACAGAATATCTCAAAAGATTTTGCGTAATCTTCATATAGCATGAATTTATCGTCAA
Organism: Lachancea cidri; assembly: GCA_030569995.1. NCBI lineage: Eukaryota > Fungi > Ascomycota > Saccharomycetes > Saccharomycetales > Saccharomycetaceae > Lachancea > Lachancea cidri. Next base: position 17,880 of record JAJLUF010000118.1, read on the forward strand.
ACAATCTCCATTCGAAAACAGACAGCCAGTCTCTTTCAAATTGATTGATCACTGATGTCTCCATCCCAGTAGCGTGAGACCACGACTTGTTGGTAAAGGTTTTATCATCGTTAAATTTGTTGGCAAGAACAAACGATACCATTAGGTTTTGGTAGATGGCGTTGACAGAGTCTCCTCCGGCACTTTCAATCCCATTGGGGAGCTTGGAGATGTACTTGCATAAGTAATCCAAAGCCATAAAGATAGTAACCGATGGAAGTCTCGTTGCATTCAAAACCGAAGAAACGCCTTTTGTGAAAATATCCACAACGTTGGAAGCCTCCGTATTAAAAGCATCTTCATTCTCAAACACAAGATAGGCATTCTTCACCACAAACTCGGACATCAAATTCAAGTCGTAATCCAAGACTTCACGGACACCACCATTAACTTGAGTTTCTTCTTGTTGTGTTAGATGCTGTTGAGGCAAAGGTTGAGCTTGAGCTTGAGGTGGAGGTTGTAAGTGAGGAATAGGTGCTAACTGAGGAGGAGGGATACTACTTGAAGGCATGTATCCCATACCTGGAGGAGGCAGCATCATTTGGTAACTCGAAGAGTGGTGATGCTGAGGTTGGAAGTATGGTTGAGCAGATGGATGATGATAATATCCATATGCGTTCACAGGTGGTAGAGCGCCCATGGATTGTGAATGTCCATGGAACGCTTGCCGCTGAGGAGCGGCGTAATTGGGATAGTACATATAGGAAGCCATTATTAGCGATGAACTTTCTATGATGTTTTTGCTATCCTGAGTAATAGTTGGCGCAAACAAAGAAGACTATCCAGAGATTCGAGTAAGACAAATTAACTTAATAACTATCTTCACTCTATACTTTCTGAGCAAATCGATTAATGTCCAGAAAAGTAGCTTCCTGATAGTAGGGGAATATCTTGATCGCGAGTAGCGCTTGTGTTCCTTAGTGTTGCTAAGAGAATCAAAAAGCTGGGACCCTTGAAAACTCCGTGGAGTTTGTTCTCGAAGTCTTGATCTTTAGTCGAACCTGTACGACAAATATAGTCCGTATTACTAATTGTATCTAATGATCCAAATAGTAACCCACGAGCAGCACTTAAGCAGACAGACGTATGTTTGAAAGGTCTCCGATAAGGAATAAAGAAGACTTGGGAGAAGAGTGAAAAAGAGATAAAAAAAAGGTTGATATATTAAAAGATAGCAGTAATTTAACTGGAATACTTTATAATATATGCAAAGGAATGGTGGTTGAAGGGTGGTGTTGGCTCTTGCTAAAAGAGAAGATCAAATGACAAGTCAGCCATCTCTTTTCGATTCCGCTTTGTGTTGGAACAAAGAAAAAATTTTCATGAAAAAGAAACTATATCATCTTGTACGTACTATGTCACGTGAATTGTATTGGTTGCTTATTTCTACTACCTTCCTTATTTCTAATCAATGCGGTGGCTGTGAGGGACATTTTACGAGGTCTAGCTAAGCCAGTAGCGTTCAACGCGGTAATTGGCGACTGTTGTGCGTCTTGCTTTTCCTGTGTTTCTTGTGCATCTTGCATGCTGATGTCTTCTTCGAAGAAATCGACCGTAGCATTGGCAATGAGAGGAGAGTCTGCGTAGACCTCTTCATCGTCGACAATCATGGAGGCCTCATTCCCATTTTGCAGCTCGGACCATCTTACCTTTTTCGGGGGTTTATGTGCCCTTCGTTGAACTGGGGAAGGTGAGCCGCTGTTCGATTTTACTACCTTAGCGGGTTTCCTATACGAAGTGGATTTTTTGTATTGGGAAGCTGCAGTGGCAGACGCGATGGATAAGTTCTCTATTTGGAGACTGGCAGCAAATCGTTCAAACTCTTCATCGATAGAGACCAAGTCGCGGATAGCCGCATGCAATTCGCCTGATACATCCGTGACATCCTCATTCCTCCCTTCGGCATTTTCCGTGGCTAGGTGGGTCACACTCGTAAGCCGTTCCAGCAGAGTATTTGAAACGAATTTGTATCGGCTTACCAATGTTTCGTCTTCCAACAATTTCTCCATGATTACGGAGGAATTCACAAGGATTTCGTTCCTCAAAGACTCAGCCACTCCAGTCAAAAGGTTTTCATACAGCGGTAAGTCCAATGTCGTGATCCATCCATCCATTTCTTTTAATTTTACCAGATCTACTTCTTTGCTTCGTTCCAATGCCATATCAAGCTCATCGGGGGTATCAAAGCTTTTTTCCAGATCCCTTACTTTATGCATTAGCTGTTCCTGCAGTACTAAACAATTATCGTAGACATCAGATTGCTGATCAACATGCTTTAGCAATACCTTCAACTCCACAGTTACCATCTGTAGGAATCGCCGCTTACATAGCATTAAAGATTTCATCATCTTCAAATGTTGCAACTTTTCTGCTGTTTTGTAGTTATTCCGAAGCGACTGAACACTATCCCATAATGATATATGGAGTTTCTCTCGAGCCAGCTTGTAACAGTCAAGTTTCAACTCTACCATCTTGTTTTCGCGGCCTCGTAGCTCAGAAATTTCTTGCCGTTGTTCCGAGATCATCTTCAAGTATGACCCCACATGGCGATCTAACGAATGCTGATTTCTTATGACTTTTGTTTTAATTTCTTTCGCCCTTGTTGCGTACTTTAGTGTGTTCAACGTTTCATCATAATGAGAACTGCTAGGGGAGATGCATACTATCATGACGGTCTTACAGTTTCCACCAAGTGAAAATTTGAGCAACCGCGTTAGCTTAGAATCTCTGTAAGGTACATGGCATCCCGATTGTTTCTTCCCGTTTACACATAGGGCATTGATGCAGTTTCCTAATGCTAGTAACGATCTGTTTATATTGGCCCCTTCGTGTAATCTTTCTCCACGGTTTTTGGTAGCTGAAGCGCGTTCACTGCCGGCCAAGTCTATGATGGATAGCGTAGCAAATTTGTGATCTTCCATTAATTCAGCCGTGCGGTTCCTTTGCGTTATATGTATTTGTAATACCGCATGCGATCTGGATGATGTTTCGTTAGCGTCTGTAGGAGATGTTGTTCTATTCGCGTTGCCTCGGACGACTAAATCCATAACGTCCTCGACTGTGTGCAACGTGTGATGAGACAAATTGGCAACGCTAATGTGCCGCTGGTTGTCTTCTCTGATGACCAGCTTCTTAGGAGATGTCTTGAGCTCTAACAAATCTATTATTGTTTCGTTGTAAATTTCGAGGTAAGATGCGTTGAGCTCGAATCTTTTGGTATCCTTTAATTCATCAATTTTTTTGAAAAGATCCTGCATCGTAAGGAATACGATACCTGGGGCTTCAGGGGTTCCACTAACTGTAAAAGTCTTACCACAACCTGTGGCCCCATATGCAAAAACGGTACCATGGTATCCATCCAAAACAGAATCGAGCAAGGGCCGTGTAGTAGCCTCATAAATGTCCAGTTGCGTGGAATCCACATCAAACACTTTATCGAACACGAACTTCTGTTCTCCACTACGTCTGCTGCGTGGGCCCATACAGTTACTGCTTGATTTCGCTCCCATCGCGTTCAGAACGGTCTCGCTGATCCTGCGCAGTGGATTGCTGTCAGACGGGTCGAATATGATCATCTTGTCGTCAACACAATCCACTATTTGTCTCAATCCCTGAGGTTTATGCTTACTCGGTGTGATTTTGGTTGGTGTAATGTTTCCCATTCCAGGTAGAGTTAAAGTCGCGTCCCCCAGTTGATAATTAAAGCCTGCCGCATCTTCTCTTACCAGATGCGCTTGTTCGTAATCAGTAAATGGCCGTAGCCTTACTGCAACCATTATAGACGACTGTCGCGTCTCCGGAATCGTCGCTGACATGACTCAATCCTTCTGATTTGGCCCAACGAGTTCCATTGGATGTGTTAATAGTTCTTCGAGAAATCTTTTGTTTGTGTTTTGTGACCATTCATGTTGCGTACATAATGATGTATATTATCACGTGGTCGTAATCTGTTTTTTCCCATTTGGGTAATTCTTGGGATAATAAAGAGCCCAAATACCATGACGCTATAGTGTATCTCCGATAGAAGCTTTTGTATACATCCTCAGCAGCTATCCTCCGCATTAGGTGCTGTCAACTTCGTTTTCCACTGAAGGTTTGCTCTCATATGCAGACAACTTCATCAACTCTTTTCTGTTGGCATATCTTCAATGAACAATTAAAGAAAATGTTTTTTAGCATGAGAGAAGTATCTCACATAAAACCTGGCATATATAAGATGTATGGTAGAATCGCGCGTTTCTTCGATACTCACTTAGCTAAATAATTAAGTGGTGTAGTTCTTTCTAATGATAACGCCTAATTATACGATCTGATTGTAATTACATGTATGTTAAGCGGCTGCGTAACATATGGCTCCTTTCTCGGCTCCGTAAACATTAGATAAAGATAAATACTATGATACAAAAAAGTACAATACAGGATCACTGATCAGCATCTGTATGAATACGAACCTTCGTGAGTAAGACTTGGACTAAAGGATTTTGTATCAAGCTACGGGTCCAAACTAGGCCTTTCGGACTAAATTGTGGGGTATAACCACTGGATAAAAAAATCTAGAAAAATAACCGTGACAATGGAAATTGTGTTTTCTTGATGATTTACCTCGGCTGCTCTCAGGTTATTGACAGGCATTTTGGGCCTCTTTCTGACCTGGATAGAACTATATGTAGTATATCCAAGCTGCCACATCTTCATTCGTTCGCACGTGATCTTGTTGTCATATATCTTTTTCCGGAAAAGTACAAGGAATTTATGATCCATCTCACCACAACCTCAAGACGCAGCATTATAACTTAAATGTCATTTCGTTTCAACAAAGAAACTTTTGAAGATAACTCGTTCAACGAGCAGATCCGTGAGAAGCTTACGAGTGCTTTGAATGCAAGAACTTCAGGGTCTCCTTCTCCACCTGGGAAAAGTTCCAGTAATTCTACAACATCCAACCCAAATGAGACAAAGCAAGAATCCAAGAGCTCGAAAAAGCTCGACATTTTGAGAAGTGGTATCACAGTTCGTAAGGTTGACTTTCCGTCGATTCCTCAACTTGAAATCTTAGATCTAGATGTGTCAGCGCAAGCTAAATCTTTGTTGAAAGGAATTTGCAAAATTTCCTGTAAAGACGCCATGTTAGAGATAACTACTGAGATTGAAGCAAACTTGCTATTATTGTATACAAATAATGAGCCCGCGTTCACGACCCCTCGTCTGATCTCAAATGATTCTTTTACTGTTCCCATCACCATGACGTTTGATCACATAGAATTGGAAGCCATCACTAATATTTTTGTGAAGAACACCAGTGTGGGTATATCATTCAATGACGTGAATTTGGACTTTCAATTTGACTGTTCCATCAAGCTACTGCAAGCAAGCATCGAAAAAAGACTAAAAGGCTCAATGGAGACGGTCTTTAAAGATGTTTTGCCTAGCGTCATTTTCAGTATGAGTCAACGTTGGTTTACACACGGTGAATCTAACACCGGCGGCAATGAGTACAAAACTATGGAAGATATACACCAATTACATCTTCCGAAGACTATTCTCGATGATTCTGATCTCGCTGACCTATCGCCTGCTAATATGTTACGCCTTTCCACATTAGTATCATCCAGGCAATCGTTGTCCCTGAATCCGACAGCAATGAATAGTTTATCGACTATTCCAGGGTGCTTGGAAAGACAAAATTTGCACAAGTTTCACTCACGCATACCAGCCTTAAGCACTTACTATCCTGATGTTTATCAGGATGAGGCCAGCCAGATCAAGATGATGGGTAGAATACCAAGTGGTAACATAGTAGTTACCAATTCTTACCGCCAGCAGGATAACACTCTACCTCAGAAAGCTTTGGATAATCAAACTTATAATCTAAGGACGATTGCGTCCATTCAGACAAGAATATACGAAAGAAGTGACGGTGAAGTTAGCGGGCTAAGAAGAAGGAAAATAAGATTAGCAAGGAAAACTAATAAAGCCGTTCATTCAAACTCGACGTCAGAACAAGAATCTGACTTACAACAGACTGAGGCTACAACCAAATGTCCAGATACATCCCTATCTCCTAAATCCACAATAATCCATTCTCCTCAACCACGCAGCGTTGCTGCATCGCCACAGGTACTTGGTCTGGATACTATATCCTCAACTTCATTTGATTCTAATATTTCCAGTATTCCCCCTTTACAGCTGCCGCCTTGTGTTGATAGTGAAGTTGACCACGCTTCCATCAAAAACAATCTAAATTTACTGGAGGAGGCACATTATATGAAACAGGACCGTGAATTTCAAAGGCTGAGATCTAGCCTATACTCGCCAATTAGGAACTCCAATCTCTATGTGATCAAAGAAAAGGAGAGGCCTTTGCTAGATAATAAGAGATTAAGCTTTGTTGGATTGGCGCAAGGCTACAAATGGGGTACAGAGGACTTGCCTCCACCATATGGTAGTTAATGATTTTGTAGAGGTAAATACATAATAAAGGAACGATGCATTGCTAATAAGAGTGTTTTTTCAGGAGAGAAACAAAGAAAGTCATATTTTGAAAAATTGATTTAAAGATTAATGTTTAGGCAGCCACAAGGAATTCTGAAAAAAGAATATGTAATAATTCGGCATCTAAATATTTATTTAATTGTAATACTTGAGATAAAGACGAAGTACTCGATTGTTATGTTGGCATGTATGATATTTGGTTGATCAATTCTGTAATTAATTAGAAGTGTGACATTTGACCAATTATTATCACACAGCGAATTATCAGCAAACAGCCATCAAAGCCATAGTACAAATACTACCGTTGTATTCCGGTAGAGACGAAGAGCAGAATTCTTTAAAATACAAACTCTCTATTCATGCATCGTTATTTATATTTCTCTTAAGTGAAAGAACACACACCTGTGCATCTGATTAGCACTGAACTTTTAGGCCACCACATTGCTCCATTCCTCCATCGTGAAGCATTTACAACTGAAAGCATGAATCTGGGCCACCTCTTCTTTCAATGCACTATTAACCAAACGACAGCGCTGTAGTTTATTTTTACCTAGGAACGCGTTACTGACAACTACAATGTCGAACGATTGACCGCACCCATTCGACGTATCCGTGATGATCACGTTGTGTAAGTCAGGAATCTTGGCGATCAACTTGTTCTGTAGATCTTGTTGTGTTAGCATCTTGTAAAAGATATCTAAATCAGCCAGGCGTGTTGTTCTATGACGGGATTGCAGTGGTGAACAATGATAAAAAGTTTTGCAAAGCGAAGTCTAATTAACATTTAAGCAAAGCGAAAACGCAAGAACATGAGCAAGGCAGTTTCCAAAGGCCAACTAAAAACAATCATTGATGTCATTACTAGACTCTACCCAGCAAGCTATGCAGATGGCAGTTGGGACAACACAGGCTTGTTAATAGATTGTTCAACTGCCACTTCCAAAGTGACTAGGCCCAAAATTTTGCTCACTATAGATTTGACGGCCTCAGTAGCACAGGAAGCAATTGAAAAGAATTGCAATGTGATCCTAGCGTACCACCCGTTCATTTTTCCCAGCTGGAAGAAATTGAGCCCATGGACCAACCCCCAGCATGAGTCAGCCATTAAGCTTATTCAACATGGAATAAGTGTATACTGCCCACATACAGCCGTTGATGCTGCAAGAAACGGTGTGAATGATTGGCTGGTTAGCAGTCTTTGCGGTGAGAATTCCAATCTTGTTGAATCTTCTGTGAGTATCGAGAGAGTGAGTCCTTCACAGGGGGAAGAGGAACATGAAGTCGGTTACGGCCGTCTTGTCAAATTCACCAAGCCTTGCAGTTTGGAAACAATTATCAAAAGTGTCAAGAAGTCACTAGGAATCGAGTTCGTACAAGTGGCTACCAAACACTCAGTGCTCTCGCAACACATGATCCAAAGCATTGCACTATGCGCTGGCAGCGGGTCTGGGGTATTTAAAAATCTCCAAGAAAGCGTTGATCTATATCTTACTGGTGAATTATCTCACCACGAAGTCCTGAAGTACAAAGAAATGAACAAAGCGGTTATAACCTGCAACCACTCGAATACCGAGCGGGGCTATTTGAAAGCAGTCATGCTGGATGCGCTCACTAGTGAGCGTCTCGAATGTGAAGTCAGCCAAACGGACTGTGATCCGTTGAGAGTTGTGTAACCTACATAATTCATCCACGTAGCAAGTGAGCATACCCTAGTATAAACCGTCCTCGTTGATAATTGCGTAGTTACAAATCCTCAGGAGGACATGGATCCTTACAGTCTGAAACGTGATAACCGCAAGAAGTTCTTCGACAAGGAGAAACTTAAGCGCAAGCATGCTACTCCAAGTGACAGAAAATACAGGACTTTGAACAAGGCTGAACAGCCTTCCGAAGAGGAAGAGCAGCCCCCGCTTCAACCAAATGACTATAGGTACCATGAAGACATTACAATGGCTCATGGGAACGACGACTTCAGCTCCCAAGAAGTTAATAATAAACTTAAGGAGGTGTTACAGAACAGAAATACCTACGAACAACCCAGTATAGAGCGCATCACAAGGAAAAACCTTGAGTCGATGGATGTCGAAAAGCTTAATGGCATACTAGGGAGGAAAGTTCTGCAAGCGAAGCCTCTTTCACAGCCTACTACACAGTCTCTAGAGTACACTGACGAGGCCAAGCCTTTGGATACTAATAAGAAACAGAGCACACAATCCGCAGTACCCGAAGATTTGGAATGTGACCAAGACTTCTTAGATGGTATCATTTGAAATATCTATAAATCACGTGAATATTGAGTCATATGACTTGAGGCATTTTTAACGGATAATCACGTGCTGAGATTTAACTTTTCACAAAATTTTTTTCTTTTCGAACAGTACCTCCTTGTTCTATTGTTGACTTCAGAACACATATAACGTCTGTATTGCAGGTATTATTCTATTATTTGAACTCGTTTATCGTCTGTACCGATTAGTACAAGTTGCTGTTCAAAAGTCATGTCCACGGATACGATGTATTTCAACAGCTCACGGCTGAAGCCGGCTGCAGGTAAGAATAAAACCAATTATTTACAGAAACCTGATAAAAAGCGGTCTAGATCGAATAAGAAGGAAAAAGTCCGACAGGAGGGAACTTCAATAAACGATATAGCGGTGCCGTTACCACAGGCCTTACCGAACGGCGAGAAACCGAATTTTGGTAACTCGGGTAAGAAAAGCTATAAGGCTCAGGGGGAACGGGGACCGTCTTCAAAGAAGACTGATAAGGAAACAGATCTTCTATCTCAAGACTTGAAGCAAATGCTATCTGTAAATGAGGTGAAGACTCCAAAGCAGGAACCCTTGAAAAGTACTGAAAGTGGTACTGTTGCAGGCCCTACTCAACTACTTACCCCTCAATCAATGCCATCTTCGGGCCTTTCTCCCGGCATATCTCCTTTACCAGTTTTTTGTCCACCACAGATGAGTGTTTCTCCGTTACCTCCTCATCCTGGGCTTTATCAACAGTATCAACAATATCAACAATATCAACAACCACAATATCAACAACAACATCTACTACATCATCTACAACAACAGCAGCAGCATCAGCAGCAACCACAGGTACATCAGCAGCAACTGTCGCATGGACCAATACCAGGATACCCATACTCCTGTCCTCAGCCACCAAATTACGCCTTGTCATCTGGTGGCTTACCTAACTTCACGACTCCGCAGGCTGCTTTGATGAACCCTTTACAGAACCCGATCAATTATTTTCCTCCTCCACCCCAGCCTATGATGGCTGGCCAGGTTCCTCATGCGCAACCTTTTGCCTACAACTTTCCACAGAAACCTCAGGTGGTTTCTAGAGGGCCACCGGCGCCCTCCTCTTCTGGTAGCAGTACTTCCTCTACCAGCAAGCGAACTGTAAACAGTTCCTCGAGAAGGTCGAACACGAGAAAATCCAGCGGTGGTAGCGGTAATGGTAGTGGCGGATATGCTGGTGCATCATTCGCAACTAGCATCCCTGAGATCACAAATTTGCCCAAGCCAAGTTTTACGTGAAGATCTGGCATCTCACGTCTCACCTAAATTTGACACTTTTTTTTATTCTGTTTTATTATTGGATTTCAAAATAGATTATTGGTTTTTTGAGGGTTTTCTTGATGGACATTGTTTTTCATTTTTTTTCAGTGTTTCATTTCCATTTCCCTTCCTTTTATCCTGTTATCTATATACCCTAGTGTATGTAATTTTCAATGTTATATCTGAGGTATATCCTACATCAAGGGTCAGATTCCGTATGGAATATGTACGTTCTGGCATTACGCATCTGGACGTCTAATGTATCGTAAAAGAAGATATTAAGTCTATTAAATATACAAAAGCTAGCAAATAATCCCATAGCTTATAACACAACGTTCTTGGCCAACTTGTTCTTGTATTGCAAGATCGAGCCGTCCCATCTTGTTGCTGTTTTATCTTCAACTACAAAAATGTCCTTTGCGATCTTATCAAGCAGTCTGAAATCGTGTGAAACAACAACAACACCACCGTTGAATTCATTAATGGCATCTGCCAAAGAGTCAATAGTTGGAATATCCAAACCATTAGTAGGTTCATCCAATAGAAGAACATTAGGTTGTTCCAAAGCTAGAAGGGCAAAGACAACACGGGAACGTTGACCTTCAGACAAAGTAGCCATTTGAGAGGTTTGACCTTCTCCGGTTAAACCATAACGACCAAGTTGACCTCTCCAGTACTGGAAGTCATGAGAGATGTGAGAGTATTTGTCACGGACGAATTCAAGTGGAGACTTGGTCAAGTCCAATTGATCTTGTGAGTGCTGAGAGTACACACCTAGCTTGACGTGAGAGTGACGAGAAACACGACCTGCTTGTGGAGCTAACTC
>JAJLUF010000119.1:0-28672 GCA_030569995.1 Lachancea cidri
ACCACTCTTGGGAGTGAATTCGAGTCGCCATTTGATTCCTGTAGAGAAGCAGTTGTCGTTGTTATCCCATCAAGGGTACCGGCCAACTTGTCTCGTAGTATTCCAGAATACCGATATTGATCATTGAGGAGTGTGGATATTACATCATTTAATGCCTGGATCTGTTGCTGTTGAGTATTGATAACCAGGTCATACTTTTTGAAATGATGGTCCAATTTCGCGCTAAAAGTTTGGAATAGCTTCTCATACATTGCAATTTGCCGCTCCAAATCGGCTACCCGACTTACCAGCATCGAAGGATCGTTCATTAGTCTTCAGACCAATCACGAATAAACACAATGAGTGATCTTCTAAATTTATTCTTCGATGATTTCATTGCTATTTTTTTTGGGTGAAGGTCAGTCATCCTTTAAAAAATTTTAGTAGTGCGGCTGAACCGAAATCCCTTCCAACGGAAAGGTGCTTGTTCCCATTCTTACAAGCTGATTAGACTATATTGAGATGACTTTATATATTATACATGCCAGCATTCTCAGTGTCAAATTATAACAATGCAACAACCAAGCCACCGACAACAGCACCGACACCAGCAGCCAAACCTGGAGCAGAACCTTCGTATGTGCTCACTGAAGCACTTGTTCCGTTAGTGGTTCCGTTAGAAGTCGCTATGGTTGTGAATGAGTATGGAGTAGAAGTTGACTTCACAGTAGACACCACTGATTCGGTGACCTCTGGGGTGGTGGTAACATCGACATAAGTAACGTCGTCCGCAGCCTCAGTGGTGGTTGGAGTACATCCACCAGAGCAGGAGGTGATGGTTTCGATGACGGTAGACTCTTCGAAGGTAGTGACTGTGGTCTTGCTGGCACAGGCGTCGTCCAAACAAGAGGTAATGGTCACCAAAGTAGTGGATGGTACAGTGACAACGGTGGTAGTGTTGTCGACGGCAGTAGAGTTTGAGGCAGCAGATGCAATAGCAGCAACGGAAGCGAGAGAAACGGCGCTAGAAAACTTCATTTTAATTGGTGGAAAAGAGTGAATGAATAGTTAGTTGATTAGTGGGAAAACCTAAAAGTTAATGTTGCAGGGAAGAAGAACTGGTCGCGGTACTTCTTTATATACTTGACTTCGTAAAACGTGGAGGCAACCTAAATAGTGACGCCAAAGTATCGCGTTTACTTTCAGTCACGGACCAAAACAGCAAACAATCGTTGCTCTTCACAACGTAGACTGTTGATTTCGCGTTCTCTAGACTTTGATCCAGTGTCTACTTTCTCGGCATTGTTATTTTTTCGCGTCGTGGTTCAACGCGAAAAAAATGCCCATGGGCGATGACATAAAAAAGATTCGCGTTCAGAGCCTTTCAGAGTCTTGGCTTAGTTTGAGAGTGCATTGAAATCCACATTGGGTTCTAGACTTCAGCCTAACGATTCCATCACAAGTGAAAGGAGCTCCGGAAGCTTTGTTTCGCGTCTCTGCGACGATGCGCCCTCTTGGTTTTTGGATTCGCGTAGTAGTTGTAACTCGTCCATTAGTTGGGCAGCATTGACTCCCTTGAACCGCTTTGGGGTGTCGAAGACACCTACATTGTCTACCCACTCTTTGTCTATACGTGCACCAACAGCTTCTTGGTACAACGTTGGGACTGCACCCAGCCGCTGGCGCGGCGTTTTCGCCCTTCCGAGTTCCTGTTCCACAGCCCGATGGGCGAGGTAATGCTCTTTGGTGAAGGCTGAGAAGTGGGTTCTGTACTCGTCGCCAAAATACACTAGATCCTGAGTTAGATCTAGCTTGAAATAAACCTTTGCCGTATCATTCATGATGCTTTTCATTAGAACAGTAAGCAAGTCATTTCTAGTCATCTCCATACGATCTCCGATTTTAAGCTCCTTCTGTATGTCAGATAGCGAGATACAAGTGTAAAGCTTAGCGACATGGTTCCAAAGCTTCTGCACTCTTACCAGCTGATAAACTTCTGTGAATAAAGGACGCAGTTGGTTACGAAATCGGCTCAGCTTATCCATGGATAATGCAAAATTGTTGAGATCGAAGAGCTTGAAGTTGTCATAAACTCGTTTTAGGTCCTGCACCAGCGGTGCAGTTTCTACAATTTTTATCTGCTCTAGTTCGAAAGGCGTTATTTCCTCTTTGTCTGAGATCTCATTGCAGAAAATGATCATGTCTGCAAGCACAAACCCAGTGAGCGTGAGGTCTCGAAAGTAAGAATTGTCGAGACTCTTGGCTATCCCAATTTCTTCAAGACTCTTGAAGCAGCCCCAAAACCCGTCTTTGCACTCGTTAATCCGCCTGGCATGCCCTTGGTACGAATCTTCATTCATCGCCACGATGCACTGACTAAAGTGCACAGCAGCCAGCACACGTGGGTGCTGAGCCAGCGAGAAAGCCTTGCTGAATAAATTTTGTAACTCAGAGATGCAAAATTGGATCTCTCCTACGTCAATTGAGTTTCCATGTAGAAATCGCAAGATGTAGCATTGCAAGAGGATACTAAGAGCGTCGAAATTTCCTTTGCATAAGCTTTTCAGCTGATCAACCAAATCGTCACTCACCACGCCAGATGATAACCTCGTGATCCAAACTGTAGTTTCCAGAATCTTGAATTCCACCAGTTCACCGAGACTCGGATATGGCGCCGTGAGAAACTTGAATTCCTCCAAGATCTCTAGTCGGAAGTCCAAGCCCTCCAAGTCGACGCTCGGCTTTTCATCGAACAAAAAAGAAGACGTAATGCTCGGCACCAACCGCTCCAGGAGACGCTCCATAGATTTCACCGCGTTCTCATTCTGAAGAACCGTTAATTCTATTAATCCTCGCAAAATTTTCAGGTCGTTGATCAACCCGACTCGGCGAATCGGTGTTAATCCGTCATACGTTATCTCCAGAAACCAGCACTTTAGAACCTGTTTCTGCGCCTTGATGCTCAAGCTTGTTGAAATTCCAGCTTCCCTAACCTTGCGCAAATCCTCTCTAGCTGCCTCGAATTCTTGATCTTCTTTAAACAATTTTCCTGCATCGTACAGCCGTTCTACTTCCACGGATAACTCGACCGCACCCGGTAATTCAACACCTTGTAATCCATCATTTTTCTCAACTTCCACGTCGCTATCTTCTTCCATCTCGATGCTCTCAACTTCGCCGTCGTCTGACATCATGAAGTCATCGTAGTTACCCTCCTCGTCGCTCATGGATAGCTTCTTCTTTCGGTAGTAAAGTTCGTTGGGCGTACGTAAAGACTGGGCGTAATTGCGCTTTTTTGATTGATAGCAATTTGATTATCCGAAGTGGCCAACGTTTTGTCCAACTAGTTCAGTTAAATATATATATAGGGAGAGACAGACAAAAAAATCATCCCACAAACTACATTTATGCTTCCTTTTAAGTCAATTACAAGAGCATTAGGCACTCGTGGATTCAGAACTATATCTCCTATAATGTTTCAAGTCGGTGACAAAATTCCAACAGGTATCCCTGGTTTACAAGAAAACGCTCCAAGCAACAAGATCGACTTAGGTAAGGAAGTTGCTAAGGGTAAGAACATCATCATTGGTGTCCCAGCTGCTTTTTCCCCAGCTTGTACCGCTACTCACGTTCCAGGTTACATTGAACACCTTGAGGATTTCAAGAAGTTGGGTTTCTCCCAAGTTTTCGTTACAGCTGTCAACGATGCTTTCGTCACCAAGGCGTGGAGCGACTCTTTGAACTGTCCTAAGGATGTCAGAATCATCGCTGATACCCAAGGTGAATTTGCTCGCGCAGGTTCTACTCTTTTCGACTCCAAGGCTGTCTTTGGTAACGACAGATCGATCAGATACGCTGTTGTCGTTGAAGATGGTAAGGTTGTTAAGGAATTTGCTGAACCAGACAAGACTGGTGTCAACGTTTCTTCTGCCGAAAACGTTTTGAAGAGTTTGGCTTAGAATGCTCTTTTAAGCTAACGAACTTTCACCCCTTTTTTTTACCATTTTTACGTTACAATGGTATATGAATTATATAGGTTAAATCAAAATATACGCTGTAGCCGTTTTGGCTCTAAGTGATCAGATGAAGAGTTTTATTTTGACGCTTTGAACATTGTTCAAAGCTCCTTATCTTAGAATGAGCCGATTGATGTATGTGGCTATAATTTCAGAAACTCAAATATCTTCAGATGCTAGGAAGATGCGGACATGGACAACGGCACGCATGGGAAGCCAGTTAAACTTCACAAAACACTATTGTGATGTACATATTCCTACTGTGATACCACTGATCAACAATCAGAAGATCCTGAAGGCTACTCTGGAAGAAACAATCTGAAAATATTCAGGAACGACAGGTTTCAGCACGGGCATCGCCACAACTGGGGGCTCCGAAGGTAATAATGTGCTCCATTACTGGTACGAAGGCTTTACGTTGAAGGAAGATTCTAATGGGCTCTCAGGATTTATTCATTAATTAGTCCCGTATGCTTGTCTTCTGCTACATCTTTTGCCCGAAGTCATATTCTTTTTTGATAGTAGAATTGATTACCAGCGACCTGTTATTCCTAGGAAGACTGATTCCGAGTTATACTGCAGGTAATCGCAATCGCGGTCTGGCCGTTTTTTGCACGAAACTACAATTTGAACATGGCCTAAAGGTGTCAAGGACTTATTCCATGTTAAATGGGTTTATGTCCGGTTCTATCTATTCGTTAAGCGTAGTCTTAATTGATAAATTTCAATGATAAGTGCGTTTGGGAAACATGACGCAACTGAATGTATATCAAATGCTTTAAAGACTCTACCTGCAATTTCAATGTCAGATCCTATTGTTAGCGAAAGCCAAATTTGCAACTACAATAATTTCATCATCTACACCTTATGCTTAAAGGCTTGCGGTGAGAAATGCTGTCTATAGCAAGAAATATCTTCGTTGATAGAAGATCATATAAGCTCCGGCCTTCTCTAGTAAGCACTTGTCAGTAACCAATAAACTAGTCTGGACGAAAGTCCTAGTCACCTCGAATTTTCCGAAAATGAAAATATCACGAAACAAGAGCTTATAACTTGTCGTGAAATCACTCACGGATGCAATTACATCACTAAACGGCTATTCAAATACTGTTTAACTCGTTCCCACTGCACATTTTGAAAGGCCAGTTAACCTACGAATAAACCGGGGCAGTAGCAGTGTTGACGAAATCGTCAATGTGAATAGTCGACCTTGAAATCATAAGAGTACCGGCTACGCAACTGCAAATGATCAGATTTCTTTTTCGTTAACAAACAACGCAGTTTGGACAGGGTGGTAAGCATGGTTGGTGGTTCTACCCATTTGTTCAGATAGACGATGTACGCTTGATGATAAAGATATAGACCAACCAGATGGCAGTCTACAAGATTGACTACTTGTCTAGCATTTTTCATGGGTATGGTTCCAGTATTTTGCATAATCAATACTTCAGGTGCTATCAAACCATATGTTTCCTTGCAGCAGCTGGCCAGTGATTCCTCTCTTGATACGTCTTGGAGGTGTACATGTCGCTACCACTTTTTAACTAGTCAAACTACGCATAAATACTGAGAACACAACTTAATTTCCTAGCAAAGAAATGCTCACGCAAATTGTCCCTTTTTGGTGCTGCATATATCAAGCCGCTGCAATTCTTAATTAGCAAGTAATACAACTGAAATAACCGATTGAACTGACCCGCAGATAAATCTTAATTGTCCAAATAATGACAACGAGTATGACTGTTATTGGTAGTTAACGTGGTGTATAGATGTTAATAAATTTGTTTGTACATCCTTACACCTCATGTTTATGCTGCGTATATTTGTGAATTTTCATCTTTAGATTTCACTCACAATATAGACCACGCGCTTGAAAGAGACATCGAGTTTTTCAATATATGGAAAATGAATTTCTCGTCCATTATACTCTTCCTAATCGAAGAACAAGACAACAGTTCAATTTGCAAAAATGGGTATTGATCACGCTTCCAAGCAACACCAGAGATCCAGTCACAGAACTGCTCCAAAGTCCGACAATGTCTACTTGAAGTTGTTAGTTAAGCTATACACCTTCTTGGCTCGTATGTGATTTGATACATCTCACAGTTGAAAGAAAAGAGAAATGGCTCTCTCACTGCGGAAATATTATTAAAACAGATGGATTGTTTCAGGAAGTTTTAACTTGTTCTCAGGCAGCAATGTTCTCTTGAGATCGTTGTCTGTCCTCGAACCAGTTCTGCGAGTACAATTTAGCGCTTTAGATTCTAAGGCATATGCTGAAATTGTGCGGTTCATTTTTCTAGTCTCCGAAGCCCAGGAATTCAAGAAAGATAAGTGAGCAGAACCTTTTTCTATTTTCCTCCCGCCGTCTCGTTATTTTTCCTGTGATACTAACTAAATATCCAATAGGTCGTACTGATGCTCCATTCAACAGAGTTATCTTGAAGTCTTTGTTCTTGTCTAAGATCAACAGACCTCCTGTCTCCATCTCTAGAATTGGTAGAGCTTTGGGTCAAAAGGGCGCTGCTGACAAGACTATTGTTGTTGTCGGTACTGTCACTGAAGACGCTAGAGTTTTTGAGTTCCCAAAGACCACTGTCGCCGCTTTGAGATTCACTGCTGGTGCCAGAGCCAGAATCTTGAAGGCTGGTGGTGAGTGTATCACTTTGGACCAATTGGCTGTCAGAGCTCCAAAGGGTCAAAACACTTTGATTGTCAGAGGTCCAAGAAACTCCAGAGAGGCCGTCAGACACTTCGGTGCTGGTCCTCACAAGCACAAGGCTCCAAGAATCACTTCTACCGGTAGAAAGTTTGAACAAGCTAGAGGTAGAAGAAGATCTAGAGGTTTCAAGGTGTAAGAGGTTTGCTACATTAGCATCTTCTTTATATCTTATCCTAAGCTTTTTTGGATCGCTCGTTCATTGTTGTTCGCTGTATATTTTATAGTAGTAATAAGACAACTGGGCATTTTAATGAGTTTACTCATGTCTTAATGTATACTAGAATAAACGCTCTCATGGCTACAAGTATTTTATATTGCAACATGAAAAGAGCAGAGAACAAGACACGACACGTGTAGAGAATGCCAGAAGGGCATTTATATCCTATTATATTAGCAACGCTACTATGGTTTGGTAGAAAATGTAAACAATTCAAACCTGCTCTTCATTGGTCTTGGTGTTGAAGTTTTTTAGTGACGTTATGTAGAATATCAAATTCACTCTGTACCAAACAATACCAGAGGCTAGCTAGCCTTTCTTTATCTTCTCCTGACAAGAGCTGGAGGCTATACCAGGACTAAATCGTCGACTGCACACCCAAACATTAATTACTTTTAGACCCACACATTATTATTTAAGTTGCGCACGTAGAGCTTTCTCGAAAAATTAAAAAAAAAACTGAGTATTGGACAGGCAGAATTTTCAATCCGAAAGTGCGGTGCGGTGCTGGGCGGGGAGACTCAGGCTGCCTTCCGCCTGGAGCACCATGACCCTCCGCCTGTACCCTCACCGCCCTCTCTCTCCCTCTGGGGAGAGCTACGGCATCATCCAGTCCGAGTCTCCTCCCGGATGTCCCCCTAGCTCGCTCGCCTGGTCCTGGAACTCGTGCAATTTTGACGAGTCCTAAGCATATAATTGTTTAATCGTTTTTTAGTGTACAGTTTAACAAATAAGATCAACAAGATAAAGATGGCAGGTGTTTCCGTTAGGTATGTAAATTTATGAGCCCATTGTTAATACCGAGAGTCTAGGGAGGATGTTGTGGTTATACTACGATTCAAATGAGTGAATTTGGAGGAATTTGTGGATTTTGACAATTCTTGATGAGAGGGACGACAATGACCTATTGGAAACTCATATTACAATCAGGATAAGGCTCCACGCCAGATGTGGTGAGATGTTCAATTGTTTGAGGATACATTCCCAAACCGAGAAATTCAAGGATGAAGGAGTTTGATGATGTATGAGGGTGTTGTGCATAAACGTTCAATAAATTTGTCATCCTATATTATCCTGTTCACTGTACTACACAGAAGGTAGCTTCAGCCACTAATAGTGGTATTCGAATAGACTGACCATCTTTCCTCCTCTTCAAGATGATCAACGATACGAGATTTCCAAATACTAACAATATTTCACAGAGACGTTCCAGCTCAAGATTTCATCAACGCATACGCTTCTTTCTTGCAAAGACAAGGTAAGTTGGAGGTTCCAGGTTACGTTGACATTGTCAAGACCTCTGCCGGTAATGAAATGCCACCACAAGACTCCGAAGGTTGGTTCTACAAGCGTGCCGCCTCCGTTGCCAGACACATTTACTTGAGAAAGCAAGTCGGTGTCGGTAAGTTGAACAAGTTGTACGGTAACGCTAAGAACAGAGGTGCTAGACCATCTAAGCACGTCGATGCTTCCGGTTCCGTCAACAGAAGAGTTTTGCAATCTTTGGAAAAGATTGGTGTTGTCGAAATCTCTCCAAAGGGTGGCAGAAGAATCTCCGAAAACGGCCAAAGAGATTTGGACCGTATCGCTGCTCAAACTTTGGAAGATGAAGAGTAAATAACATCGCTAGAGTAGAATTGTACATTTTCTATTTTCTCCCGTAAAATATAATCGTTTACCACTTAATGGATTATAAGGAATATTATAAGGGCGCTATCACCTTCATATATTTACAAGATGAATGAGCCATGTATAACAAAATATCTATAGCCTTAAAACTCTGCTTGAAATTAATCACTAAAGAAGAAACAAAAAAATTGGTCTCTAGCGGGATCGAACCGCTGATCCCCGCGTTATTAGCACGGTGCCTTAACCAACTGGGCCAAGAGACCTTTTTCGTGATTAGCACGGCTTTTCTCTATTTCAAATTTGAGCAAAACATTTGAATGTTACCCGGATAAATACACTCATCGTCTCGCCATGCTTTTAGTATGCAACCAAAGTGTATATTACGACCCCTTCACTCGAGAGAAAAGAAGAGAAGACACATATAAAAAAGAGACGATATGAAGCCGGTTGTTTCGGTATGTTAGTCAGCTGTGATATTTGGAGTTCCAAGACAAGTAAATTACTAACAAAGATGGTTTTCCCCTTCAATTAGTCAGGTAAAGCGTGGTTTTGTACAGTTATTTCTGCATTTGGTGTGGTGATCCTTTCTGTCATCGGTCACTTGTTTAAAATCAATCATGAATCCTTCGTAGGCTCCATTAACGACCCAGAGGATGGTCCAGCGTATGTTATTTCCAGAAATGCACTTTGTTCGCTTTTCGTCTTTACTAACATTTATTAATAGGGTTGCGCACACTGTCTTCACGGCTGCATTTGTGTATCTACTATTCTTCCTATTCTGTGGGTCGCAAATCTGGATGGGCCAGAAAAAGTCATCCATTGAGTTGCGTTAGAGAGAGAGAGCATATAGTTCAAATAGTTCAACTTATGTATAATACTTGAATCGAGTTTGACATCTTCGTTGTTTCGTTTGTGACGATAATTGAATATTTATTCTTTCAGTAGTCCACCCATGTTTAGAATCCGCCAACTTCGACACGGGCAACCGATAAAGCCACTGGCGTCTATTATATTGAATGATGGATTCGGGACCAATTGCCAGGCGGGATTCGGAGCTGAAAAACTATCTAGAGAGAGTTGAAAAGCTAGATGTCCGGAGGCAAACCAGACAAACGCGAAATGAGCCCCCCACCATAAAGCCAAAATCGAAGCACCTAAACAAGAGCTATGCGGCTGAAGACCTGAAGAACGCACAGATAATACTAGACGGCGAGTATACGAGTGAAAGATATGAGAGTTGCCGGCAGAATGATGACCGCTCAGATATGGCTTACAAGTCTGCCTACAATTACGAGAAGACATTCTCCCCAAAAAAGCACCATGGAAATTCTATGCGTGTATCGCCAGTTAGGTCGAGCACACTCTCATCTCCGGCAAAAATTATGGTCTCACGCTCTGATTCGCTTTCGTTATCAAAGTTCGATGACCATGACAACAACTCTAAATCTTACATGGTTTCCAAAGAAGATTATCTCCTACTGAAACAGCTTAAAGGCCACATGGGCGAAGACGAAACAATGAGAGAATTGGTCCCTTCTAGAGGTAAACCAAGAGATTTGCGGTCTGTGAGGAGTAACTCAAGGCCTCAAACACGCTACAATAAGCGTAACTCTTTCAGCGACATATCCAGTGAAGAAGAGGAAACTCCTCCGCCTCTGCCTTCTAGAAGTGCTCTCGATTCTTCAGCTGGCAGCTCTGATGAAAATGAAGCATCCAAAACACCTGTAAGGCGCGATTCACATAAGAAAGTACCTCCTCAAGTTCCTCCAAAGAGAACCCAGTCTGAGGCAGAAACAGGCAAGCCTGGTATCGACTTATCTAGTCGTGGTAGGCCAAATTCATATATTCAAGGTACAGAAGAATTGGGTCATGATAACGGTAAGGCTGGCAATGCCACGAAGGATTACTTCTTGCAAAGGAAAAGAGCAGAGGCTTCTGAGCGCATTGTTCCGCGATTGCAATCTAGTGGTGACAGTTATGATTCATCTAAAGGTTTGAATACAGAAGAAAAAAGAAGTCCTGTAGGCTTGGGCTTCGCTAAAAATTCTATATCCTCTGATCGCGCTAACAATACTGCAAATGTTCATATGTCATACTTGGACTCACTGAAAAATAATAAAGTTAATGCAAAGACTTCTAAGGAGATCGGGAATTCATCATTACCCTCTAGAAGGAGTGATCCCAATAAAGGTGAGCCAGCGAATTCGAGCTTGAAGAGTACCAATTTGTCTCCAACCACTTTAAAAAACTGGAAACCCATGGTCCCTAAGGTTCCATTGAAGCCAGTTTCCTTACATAACGATGAAGTAAAAACACAAGAAGGAAGTGAGAACAATAAAAAACCGGCAATTTACACTGCAAGGCTTAATTTGAAGCCAGTTAAAGAGAAGCCTCAGGTACCGGAGAAGAAGATATCAATGGAAATCAATTCAAACCCGGTAGTAAGAGAGCGTAAAGAACCCGACTTGGTTTCAAAGCTTGCTAGAGTGAACGCTCCTCGACCAATCTCAGGTACCGCGAAACCAGTTGACGATATTCCCGAGGCGATCAAAAAACGAGAAAAACTCTCGAAAGCTCCACCTGTTCCTCAACGTAAAATCTCGATGCCAGATGCATTGAAGCGAGCAGAGGCCATCAGACAAAGCAGAACACAAAATTCGAATGGATCGGCTACCCAAGAGAAACCAAAGAATTCTGATATTACGCATGAAGCTTTGATGGTTTCTCGGAAATTGAGGCCTGTATCAAGTGACATTAAAATCTCTCAAAGCGATTCGGCAAGATCAAACCCAACCAACCCCAGAGATTTTTTGTCAAAACAGAAATCTAAAACATTTGATGGGTTTGGGAGTGGGACTCAAAAGCCAGTCGCTATTCCATTTATGGCTCAGCCTAACGACGCAAAAATTGCAAAACTGTTTCAATCTAAAACCGAATCTTCTCTGGGTACAGTCGATCAAAAGGATGTACCTGCTTTGAAGCACGTAACGAAAGGGAGGTCTAGGGGTCCTCGAAGGAAATTACCAAGTACTATAGAAAAGACTTAATTAAACGTAATAAGAATCATTAATTATCTATTTACAAATCATACTTTTTGAAAATCAAACTCATAGCATGCTTTGATGTAAGGCGAAACCATCCAGCACCTTTTTACAACAGATATTTGAAATCGGGACCCAGATCGCCTTTCATAACACGCTCTCTCTCAGTGAGCTGATTAAAGCTATCTTTATAGGACTGCCTCTGCTTCCTAATATTCATTCCACTGAAGTATAGAATCATTCCTATTTGACAAGCAATGGAGAGAACAACGAAACCAATGGAGGTTCCTAAACCACGATAGTAATGTGGTGCATCCTTAGTTAAAAATAAAAAGGTCGAAATAATCCCACCGATATTACCAAATCCAATTTGAAATGCGGTGCCAAAAGATTTTCTGGTGTGGCCACCATAATTCAAAGCGGTCCAGCAAATTAACACGGGCATCGCACTGTAAAGGCCGAGTGTAGTTACAAAGCAACCACCATATCTGACGTTTGGATTGTCAGACCCAATGATCATCGCAAGGCCTACGATACCCAGTAAACTGGAAGATATCGTGAACCACCACCGTTTTTGAAAGTAATCCGAGAAAAATGCCATAATATTGATGTAGGCAAATGATGACAACCATGGGTACACAGAATGTTGTTGAGCGCTGACATCTGTGTAGCCCATCAACTTAATAATGGTTGTTGCGAAATATGCGTAACCGTAACTAGGCACGACAAGTGACAAGTAAGCGACAGTAGTAAGGTAAAAAATGGGGTCTTTAAAAAGAGGTAGGTAATCACGGAGTGATAATTTCAGCTCATAGCCAGAATTGACATTAGAATATATTTGCAGTTTTTCCTTAACAAATCTTTTCTCGTTGTCATTCAAGAATCTTGCCGTTTCTGGAAAATCTGGCGTGATGAAGAACAACAAAATTGCAATGAAAACGGTAACAATGCCTTCGATGACGAAAATCCAGCGCCAATTAGCCAAGTGACTATTGCTGATGTTGTTATATATTTGGTATGCAATTGATCCTCCTGCCGCGCCAGATAAAGTAGTGGAACTAAAAAAAAATGAGAATCTTCTTTGCGCCTCTCTTAGGGTATAGTAAGAAGACAAAATGTAAAAGATGAGGCCGAACGTAGAAGCTTCTGCTGCGCCTAAAAAGACTCTGGCGGTGACGAGGCCTCCAAACGATTTGACAAAACCACACCCAATAGTTGCACACCCGAAGATGAACATGCTAATAGAAAAACACCAGTGAGGTTTAAACCGCTTAGCAAGGTAATTGGCAAAAACCTCGAACACAACGTACGGTACAAAAAATACGGTCAAAGCTATGTTGAATTGGTTACCTTTGAGACCCAGATCAGCCTCCATCCCGTAAAGCTTAGCATTGGAGATGTTAATCCGGTCCAGAAATGCTGCAAAATATAGCAACACTAGAGCTGGCACGACACAAATATCGATTTTCCACTGTAGTCGTGTTTGTTTGATGGAGTATTTTTCAGCCAGCTCCTCCACACGCCGCGTCTTGTCATTTTCATCAGATTCCGCTAGCTCTTTTCTCGACGAGAATTCCGAACCCTTATCATCTGTGATCTCTAACGTGGAATTTCTTGCTTCCAACTTTTTCTGGCTTTCGATTTCTGAGATGTCAGACATGTGTGTTATGTTTTAGCCTTTGAAAGAACCTTTGGAGCGCTTTTGAATTATGCTTTGAATTGAAACTTGCCACCTTGAACTCCTGCTAATAAAGATAATGACACTCACTAACCACTAATAAAATAGTCCCGGTAAATTATTGACTTTGAACAATTTTAGCGATTACGAAAACTGTCACCACCCATAATGCCATTCAACGTTTGCAATTTATACCACCCAACTTAGTCACACAAATTCGAGGTTCATTATTTTTTCCACTCTATTTTTTGAGTCATCATCCACCTATAATGCTCTGCTTTCTTAATACCTTTCACCCTTTTCGTGTTGCCTAGTGTCAGCAACATCGGACTTGTCCGCGGGCTCATCTACTCTTCGAATGTGTTGCATTAGTTAACGGGCTGTAGAAACTGCTGTAGCAAGGAAGAGCGGCGGGAACAATATAAGCTGTACTCGTGTGAGTTCCTGTTGTCATGCCGTTACCGGCCTTTATTTGCGGCGGCCTTAGTGTCGATGGGGTCCAGAGGAGCAGGAAAATCAGGGTCCGATGCCTGTACCGGAGACGGAGAAAAGGAAGTTACACACGTGATACATGTATGTACACGTGACTCTGAAATGCTTTAAATCGTTACCCAGCCTTCCTAAAAGAGATCGCTACATCCCATCAGGTTACCCGGACTCAATTAATCCTTTTAACATTAGAGCCCCATGTTCAAGAACCCAACGCATACTCTCTTTGGCTAGTGTTTCGACTACAGTACTTCGTGTTGTTTGCACTTGGAAGCGCAAATCAAGTTTATAGGAGCAGGGGAAGCCAAAACTGCAGGTAATGAGCGAAGGGTTAAGGACAGGAGACCTGGTTCTTTGCAAAGTCGGGTCGTTTGCTCCATGGCCTGCGGTTGTTTTTCCACAAAGATTCCTACGAAAAGACGTGTATCGACGTCGTAAGACAGATTGCGTTGCAGTGTGTTTTTTCAGTGATGAGACGTACTACTGGGATAAGCCTTCGAAGCTCAGGCGTTTGGACAGAGAGATGATCGCAGAGTTCCTGGAGAACAACAAGCATTCGAAAGAAGACGAATTACTAGTAGGTGCGTACGAAGAAGCGCTGCAATACGAAACGTTGCAAGATTTCATCGTACAGCGGTTGGAAGACGAAAACAGGACTGGAGACTGGGACGGGAACGGCAAGATTGTCGCCGGAGAGAACCCGTTCGAGGGCAAAAATGGGAGCAGGAATCCAACGGCAGGGGCAGTTTCTATAGCTAACAAACGTGGACGTGCAAAGCCAGTGACAGACGATAAGGACCCCAAGGTTAAAGATGAAAACAAGATATCGAAGAAAAAACAAAAACTTGACCGATCTCGCAGGGTAGAGATATCTCTATTATTTCGGCGGAAGCTTCAACGAAACCTGGTTCAAAGGGATACACCTCCAGGCACAGAGGAAATTAAAGAATCTCATAAGCTGCTGCATAAAATCGCTGAGAATGCTCTCGAAAATCCGTCCTTTTTCGATATCGAGGCTCTAAGACACAGCAAACTGCATAAATTGCTCAAGGTCATTACAAATGATGACAACCTTCAGGAGTTCCACCAAGAATGTAAAACTATTCTTGAGCACTGGTCTCCTGTAATTCAAGAGCTGAGAAAGAACAAAATAAAACTACGCGAGGAGAGATAGAGTCCCTACTTCTAAATTTTGCATTGGATAATCACCAAAACAATTATGTATTACTACGTACACCAATAATCACTAAGCGAATCTCGGATCAACATGCAGTAGCCAAGTTCTCCTTGGTGCTCCTTAAGGTTGAGTTAACGGCGACAATTTTTCAGGATGCACACGACTCGAATCAAACTCAAAATAAGATATAGAAAGGAAAACTTTTGAATGGCGTAGTAAATTTTGTATCAAACTACAATATCTACAAGCCATTTCTTAATTAGCAATATCATAAATCCTTTTTTTTTTTTTCTTGCTCTTTCATTTTTATTAATAATGCTTCTGCCAATATCTGACATAATTTTATCTCGCTTCAGTATTTTTCGCAAGGCTTTAAAAAAGGGTCAAACCAACATCTGCTCCTTAGCTACCAACCCATCACCAAGAATACAGCAGTAAAGATGTCTTGTCCTGACATTCTGCCTGAGCACGTACTAAGTTTATTGAGAACGTCTAAATACGTCCATCTAGCCACGTGTTCTAAGCCAGATTGCGTTCCGTCCATCGCGTTGATGAACTACACGTACATTCCACCTCACAAAGTGTACGTGAAAGAGGAAGAACAATCTGGACCACGTGAAAGAAAGCACTACATTATCCTTGCTACTCAAAAGGACACGGCGAAATATGAAAATATTAAACAGAATCCTCAGGTTTCCATACTGATTCATGACTGGGTCACAGCAAAGAAATTGTCGTTGAGAAAAAGCAGTATGTCGAATACCCCGACCCCTGAACCACAAAACACCCAGCCAGCAGACCACCCCAGCAGGCTTTTGAATCTGCTTCAAGAGTTGAATCAGTCAGAACTATCTCAGATGAGTGCAACCATGAGAGGTTATGCAGAGTGTATTGATCCATCTCACGAAGAAGCAAAGTATTACGAAGCTGAGTTGTTGAAAGCCAATCCAGATGCATCTGTGTTTATTCAAGGAAGTAATATTGCGGTTGTCAAGATCGAGTTAGAAAGTGCAAAAGTTTCTGATCGTGAGAATAACACAAGTTTTTATGATTGATGTGATCGTGAGCTATATAGTGTACATACTCATGCGTTTGGCTCAAGCCATTGAGTGGTAATCAGTTTCCTTCCTGTCCGAAATCTCTCGTGAATTCTTCTTGTTTTTCCAAGTCGATCTCGTTGACTGTTGGTCTCGTAGTTTTGATTGCTTTGAGGAAATCTTTAATCGTTAAATTTGGCTCTTGTAATTCATCTGCTTCAATATCAGTCCAGCTCATCTCAGTAGCACCCTCGTCACCAGGAGAGCACGGGGTCAACTTGCGTTGATCGGAATCTTCAGAGATATCTTTAAAATGAGTAGCGCTTTGAATTTTCCTGATTGGTTGCATTAAAGCATCCTTGACTACGACGGCAATATCACTACCTGAGTAACCGTCTGTGAGTTGCCCTAAAGTTCTATAATCCTCCTTGGTTAAAGCACAGGGAGTATCGCCAATGTTAAGCTCAAACATTCTTGTTCTACTGGCGAGATCCGGCAAAGGAATGTAAATTCTTCTTTCAAATCTTCTTCTTATAGCACTATCCAATTGCCATGGAATATTAGTAGCGCCTAGCACCAACACCCCATCGGTTTCATTACCTACACCATTCATTTGAACTAAAAGTTCGGTTTTGATCCTTCGACTGGCCTCACTTTCACCTTCACCTCTTTGTCCTGTTAGGGCATCAACTTCATCTATAAAGATGATGGAAGGTTTATTTTCTCTCGCCATAGAGAATAATTGTTTTACAAGCCTTTCAGATTCACCCATCCATTTCGACACTAAATCACTAGAACTTATACTGAAGAATGTTGAGTTCGCCTCTGTTGCCACAGCTTTCGCAAGATACGATTTACCTGTACCTGGAGGACCATAGAGTAAGATACCAGTTGTGGGTTTCCTATTACCTTTGAATAGGTGAGGGAACTTCACAGGCAATATCACCGCCTCCTTTAAGGCTTCCTTGGCACCATCTAAACCAGCGATATCCTCCCACCTGACATTTGGTTTCTCGGTCAGAATTGCACTTGACAATGCTCCCCTAAGTTTTTTATCGTCAGCATCGTCGTCATTGCTTGAATTTGCACTTGCCTTTTTAGCTGGTGAATCCTTCTTCTTCTTTTTCTGCTCTTCTGCTTCCAAATGCTCTTTTAGTTGCTCTGCTCGATTCAAATACTCGGTAAATTTCGCTCTAATCAAATCTTTAGACTTTGGATTCTTTTCATACTTGAGTGCCAACATGAGATAATCAAGCCCATTGTAATAAGCGGTGTACGCTTCCTCGTACTGGGTGGAAGTGTCTAAGTTGATGGCTTTTTCTATGAGCCCAATGCCCTTGGTCAAGAAGTCACCCGTGCTCATCTAGCAATAGTCCTTATTATGCTCCTACTAATGTTACACAGTAATACTACAATTCCAAAAATTGGTTCGTGTAGGGCCTCCTTATCACGTTAAAGATGCTAACAAAAACATTTTATCCGGGTAAACTTTGTTCAATAAATATTGAATGGAGGCCTAAAGGCCTCTAGACGACGAATATTTCGAGTAGTCAACCCTGATTGGGGATAGGGAGTCATCCGGATTCGTGGGAAGCAGCTCTGCTTCGGGTATTTTTGGGTATTTGTTGTAAAATATATCTTGTTCATCTTGTTGCGCATCTAGAGGCGCGCTGAATCGCATGGGGCTAGATGTAAACAACGGACTCATAGCACGCTGTGGAGACGGCGGCAGTGCACCTTCTAGAGGCTTTAGATTTTCTTTCTGTAGATTGGTGATTCGTCTACGAGATTTGACATATTCATCGTCGACGTTGGCATCATTCAGTAGGCTCTCCAATAGCGTGTTTTTCTCTTGCGCGAATTTCAAACGTTTCTTAGTAATCCTTAGATCTTTCTCTGTGTCTGTTAACTTCTGCTCCAAAGCATTCAGTTTACTTTGTAAAAGTAGTAAGTTATCTGATGAAAAAGTGTTTGCTTGATCCAATCTTTTCGGCATCCTAGTTACCTTTCTGCCTCGTCTTAGCTCTTCCAAAAGCTTGTCATCGTACTGTTTCTCAAGAAGCTTGCGCTTGAGAACTGCACTGTTTGCTATTCGGCGTTGTATCTGTGAACGAGTCTGCATTGGAGAAGGGTGGTCAGAGACCTTGAAGTCTGTGTAAGCTTTCTTCATTTCGCGCAATTCTTGATCATCGGCGGAGAAAACATTCTTCATCCTTTCCCATATGGAGGGAGATCGTCTTCTTCTGCTAGTGCCGGCAGAACTAGTTATGGAAGTTGATTTCAAACCATTAGGTTTGTGGACTCTATAACGACGTGACTTATTGACGCTTGATCTCTTTTTCCAGTCATTAAGTGAGCCATGCTCCTTCTTACGTGAATCCTCTTCATCTAGCCATCCACTGATGTATCCCTTTACTGTTTTGAGCATTGTTCTTCGCTTCACGTTAATTACTTTGTGTCTTTTAGAAATGACAATTTCAATGGAACATGTGCTTCTTGTGCAACACAGTAAAGTACTACTGAGATGGCCAAAATAATAGATAAACCCAATATTCTATGCCAAAATATAGATGTTTAGGCCATGTACAATATCTGAGAAGGGCTTGTCACAACAATGTGCAGTCATGGCTAGCATAATGATAAAATCACGTGGTCTACTTTCACGATTATCAACGCGTTACCTCAGTTGAATATTTAATGATCAAGCCATAACGCGTTAAGCAGTTCATCGAAAGAAAGAGCACAGCCATATACGCAACCATGGAACAAGGCGTGGTTTTACCTGTAAAGATTCAACCGGGACTATTAAGACCGCTGGCTTATCGAGTGCTATCTAAAAAGTATGGGCTAAATATCAAATCCGATGGGCTAGCATCACTAGCAGAATATGTGGGAAGAAGATTCGGAATGAATTGGAAAAAGGATGGTGAAACGTTGAAATTCTTAGAAGAGCTTGCATTGTTCTGGAGACAGCAAGAACGAGGGCTATTCATTGACAAAAATGGCGTGGAAGAGATCATCGGAGAGATCAAAGAAAGGCATAAAACAACGGAGGCATTGAAGGTGGCATCTCCCACTAACGAAAGCCGGAAGTCCAATACTTTGGAATCAATTTTGTCTAATCGTCAAAAAAGTAACTCAACCTCAAATTCTGTTGATGTTCCTTCTCCTGAGTCGTCGGCGTCGCCTGTGTCAGGATCACCTATTTTGATTAATACAGAGAATTCACACATTCCTCAAAATGGCATAGATTTGATGGATATAGATGAGGAAGAACATGAAAGAACCGAGAGTTCCCTCAGCGAACTTGACTGGCAAGACTATTTCAAAGTCATTAACGTCTACACACAACAAAACTTCATATATGATCATACCAACAGGCAATATCGATACGTACCTTCACCTAAAACATCGGCGACTACACGGCCTGTCGGTGTTGGATTACTTTTACCAAATGCTCAAACCAATGTTCGTCTGTTTCCAAATAGGTACCACATATTGAAGGATAGAGTAATGAGAAATGAACTGTTCCAAGGTGAAGATACATTCAATCCACTCTCTTCTATGGTTAATCTAGAAAGGCAAGCAACTTCATCTTCTGATCTGTCATCTCAGCATATCACTTTGACTCAAATTAAAAATTTACTGGGTAGAAATGGTAAAAACTTCTTATTGCTTGGGTTAATTAGACAGAATTCCAAAGGAAATTGGTCTCTTGAGGACCCGTCGGGTTGCGTTGAGCTGGAACTATCACAAGCTGTTCCGACAAAGGGAACTTACTTTGTCCCAGGTTGCATAATACTAGCCGAAGGTATTTATTACTCTACTGGTCACAAATTCCATGTCACATCTATCGCACACCCACCAGGTGAAAGACGAGAGGCAACTTTAGATGCCATTGGAAATGTTGACCTCCTTGGCATTCATCAGATGTCAAAGTCCAATTTTATTTCCAGGTTGGACAAAGATTTAAAGATCAGGCTTCACTATCTTGAAAAAGAATTGACCGATCACAGATTTGTGATTCTAGGCGGAGACATATTCTTGGATAAACAAGAAACCCTGGAGGCATTAAAGAAGGTTTTTCAAAAGCTCGAGGATGATCCGCCCATTGTTCTAGTTTTCCAAGGTTCATTTTCTTCTACTCCAGTCTATCCACTAATGAGCAGTAAAAACATAAGTGCAACAACAACATACAAAAATAATTTCGACTCCTTGGCAAGCTTACTTTCGAACTACCCCTCATTAATTAATAATTCTACTATGATTTTTATTCCTGGTGTAAATGACCCTTGGAGTTCACTAGTAAACTTAGGTACAGCTGGCACATGGCCACAAAAATCAGTACCAGCTCGATTTACTCAAAGAGTTAATAGAATTTGCAAGAAAGTAATATGGGGGTCGAATCCCACTAGAATTGCTTACTTATCCCAAGAAATAGTGATAGTTCGAGATGATGTGAATGGTAGATTCAAGCGTCACAACATTGTCTTCCCCATTGACGAAGAACAAGAAGAGGAAATTTCGATGAACACATCATCTACCTTGCTGACTGAGCTAGATGACAATTACAAAAGCATAAATGAATTAGTAAAATCTCAGGAACAGCTGCCATTAAAGGTTCAAGAGTGTAGAAAAATTGTCAAAACAATCTTAGATCAAGGTCACCTTTCTCCCTTTGATATATCTATTAGACCTGTTGTTTGGGACCTTGATAATACACTACACCTCTCACCAATCCCTTCTACTTTGATATTTTCAGACTCCACAGCGCCAGAGTTCAACGTTACCTATAATGGTTGCAAGACACTAAATACCGGAAGTTTCATGCATAAAAGGAAGGCAAGATATTTAGAATTCACACCATCCCTTAGAAAGGCCTCTCAAGAAGAAATTTATTATTAAAAACTGTATAGATAGCTATTTATATTTCAGTATATGGATATTTTCTGAACTTTGAGGTAACAGAGAAAGGCATGCAATAAACCGGATCAATTGGAACTAGATCAGAAAACCCCATTAAGCTCAATCCGGCAAGTCCAAACACAGTGTGAAATACATCTACCTCATTACCAGGTCTGTCGCTGATACCACCACGATTGATATCCTGTGACTTTAAAATAAATGTTCGAAGTTTTTCAAAATCAATCCAGTCTAGCTTACCAATTATAGCCAGAGCAGATAAAACCCACCAACTGTAACAAACATCCGGTAATTTGCTTGGCCTGCCATTGAGACCCCCTTCGGGGACTTGTCTCTCACACAGCCACCATGCAATGTTGTCAATTTGTTCTGAAGAAAGGTCGCCAAGCCTATTCACTATAGCTAGTGCACCGACGCATGTAAATACCATGGCCGCGTGACTTTCAGCACCTGGTGATAATCCAAATCCGCCGTCGAAGTTATAACAACGTTTAATGAACTCTACTGCAGGATCGACCACGTCTGGAGTCAGTTTACCTAATATGGATAGCGCACTCAATGAATTATAGACGAATCTTGTATCTACCTCACCAAACCTATCTCCTTGAAATGATCCATCTTCGAGTTGATTGCTCCTGATAAAGTCCACGCATTTCGCTATTTGTTCATCCGAGAGAGCTTCCAACGCATCGTAAGTAGCTAAAATCTGAATTGCAGATAATGTACCCAGCATATGAGCATCATGTCGAGGAAATGCAGCAAATCCGCCAGTCTTGTCATCCCAGCAGCTCTTGACAAAGTTAATCACATCTTCCCTATTGAAGGTATCTTTAGCGTCTAGTAAACACAGAGCAGTGAGTCCCCAATACACGCCATTTAGCCTCAAGTGTTCGGACAGCCAATATTCATAATCTTGCTGCTTTTTGTCCAACGATTCAATATACTTGATATGCTTTTCTTTGTGTAGTTTTAAGTCTTCCATGCCTTAGCCCTTTAGTTGGTTACATTTTTTAATAAAATGTTCGCTCGCTGCTTCTTAAACAAAGCGTATGGAACATGGCATCTGAGCGAGTAAGCATTGATAGTTTACGTGTTGACATCGATTACAAGCCACCCGAGGGAGGAGAAAGCGTTGGTCAGGCATTGAGAAGGCTGGAGTTTCAAAGGAAGGAAAGGTTGCTATTAATTCCGACCGATGATGAAGACGTTAAAGGATGTCTTAATTTGCTAGGTGAACCAGTAACAAAAACTGGCGAAGACGCTGTGGATCGAAGAGAAAGATTAGCCGATCTTTTATTCAGAGATGAAGAATACATGAACAAGTTTCTAACGTCAAGTTATGCTTCTGAAAATACTAAAGAGCAGGAAGTGGTACAAAACGTTAGCGACGAAGAGAACAACGATGACGAAGAATTCTATACACCTGCTAGCCAAGAATTAATCCGAGCCAGACAGTTCCTAGTCCCTTATACTTTGGATCGTGCGCGTAAGCGTTTGAAATTACAAAGAGAAGTACTGGATAACATGGATGTACAGAAAGAACTACACTACAGAAGAAATCTCAACATTAAACTTTCTCAATTTGAATTGAGAGGCTCACAAATCGTCTCTTCAAGGCCGATAGCTCAGGTCGTTGCATCTTCTAACGGAGCGTATATAGCGTCCGGCAGTTGGGGAGGCGACGTAAAGGTGCTAGATCGAGATTCTCTTGATATCATTAAGGAATTCAATTCAGCACACGCCAGCAAAGTTGGTGGGTTAGATTGGGATGAGAGTAGTAGATTTATTGTTAGTGGTGCAGCTGATCAATTGGTCAAACTATGGGATACATTATCTGATGATGCAGAACCAGTTGCACTCTTGTCCGGGCACGAAGGCAGAGTTGCACGCGTAAAATTCCATCCCAGTGGGCGTTTCATCGCGAGTGCATCCTTCGATATGACGTGGAGACTATGGGATGTGGAAAGGCAGTTACAGTTGCAACTTCAGGAAGGGCATGCCAAAGAAGTTTATTGTATAGCATTCCAGGGCGATGGCTCGCTCATCTGCAGTGCAGGACTTGATTCACTTGGTATTGTATGGGATATGCGATCCGGTAAATCAATAACAACATTGGAAGGCCATGCAAAACCCATTTATGGGCTCGATTGGTCGCCCAATGGTTATCAGATCGCGACTGGAAGTGCTGATGGTACAATTAAAATATGGGATTTGAGAAAGGCTGGAGCGGTGAGCTCTATATTAGCACATAATGACATTATTTCCGAGGTGAAATTTGATAAAACAAATGGATCTTATCTTGTTTCTTCTTCTTACGACAAATCCATTAATTTATTCAGCGCAGACAATTGGAAGAGCATCGCTACCCTCGAAGGGCACACCGACAAAGTATTGTCTGTCGATATTTCAAATGATGGCAATCATTTAATAAGTAGTGGTTGGGATAGATCAGTTAAACTATGGACATTAGATTCATAATATAATCACCTGTTGAAATATATATGTTAAGTTCTAAACATGATTGCTGTTTCTCTGTTTCGTTCTATTGCCTGGATTTGCGGAACGGATTCTTGAAGGTTGTATTTTACTTAATTGTTCGCTCAAACCGGATACTTGATTTTCAAGATTTGCAACAACTTCTTTCTCTTCATCAATCAAAGTACTTATCTTTTGTACTCTTTCTTGAATATCTTTTGATTCGATAACGCTTTGCTGAAGACTTTCATCAACTTTCTTTTGCAGTTCTTCGGTTTCTTTTACAATAGCCTCCTTCTGTTCTGTAGTGTTTAATACAGAAGACTCTGCCCGTTTTATTTCCTCCTCCATATACTTGTATTCTGTGCTTTTTGAATCGATAAGTCTTTTTTCTCTTTCGATTTCTTCTTGTACATTGATTGTTTCTTCGAAAACTTCAGCTAACAGAGAGGTGTCCGAATCCCCAGACTTGAGCGAGTTTAAGATTTTATCCATCTCTGACGTAACTTGTTCGATATTCTGATGTTCTTTATCAGAAAGAGTTAAAAACTTCCTGGAATCAAGTTCATTTGTTTCAATTGAAGCCATAGCCTTCTCCAATTGACTTTTTATATCATCAAACTCTCTAGTCAAAAGCTTCAGATGATCTAATTGTACGTCTTCGATTTCCTCAAAATGCCGCAGTTCAAACGACTGCCTCTCTAGATCTCCATAAGCTTCCGTAAGAGATTGTATCAGCCTGTGTGTAAGTAGTCCACCAGACAAATGATAGTTAGCTGAACCAGAATTATTCTTTATTGCAATACCCGTCAATTGGCCCATATTTTGCTTTAACGGATTAGTAGAGTAATCATTCTTCAACCTTTTGGAGCGGTAGTAAGATATAGGATCGTCACCTTTCAATCCAGCAGAGTTTGGCTTTCGTCCCCTTTTTTTGCCATTTGGGAAGGCTGCTTCTAAATTATCATTGATCTGATTATACCGTACCTCTGTTAATAACGATCTCTCAACATCCATAGGTGTGTAGGTTTTTATAGGGTAGACATCAGGTAAGGGCCACGATAGGTTAGGATCTTCTAGCCATTCAATCAAGTATCTCAGGTTTTGTGAATAAATCGGACGTAAATCAGGTGGGAGTGTTCCCACGACATCTCTTAAAACTACGACCGCTGCAGTTACGTTGGCCAAGTATTTATTACTGCCCCGTTCAGTACCTTTACCAAAATACAATTCACAGTGGTCTATTGAGTTTATAGTAGTTAACCTGACAATAGGCGCACAGCTTCCTTGCCCTCTGCGAGGCCTGTTATGCTTCAAAATTAATTGGATATGGTCCAAATTGGTGTCCACGGTCGGGTCCAGGCATAAAAGAATGTCAAACTGTCCCTTTGAATCTAGGAAGCTGTCAACTAAGCTCTTCTCTGTTGATGGAAAAAGGTGGCATGTACAAGGAAATTTTTTGGGCTTTTGTTTTGTCTTAATCGACTGCCCATCGTACCTTTTAATATTGACTCTGTTACCCAACAACAAAGCCTCTAACAGATCCATAGTTCTACCAGATCTGCAAACGATTGCTGTATGCGTATCATATTCTTGGACTAACGTTATCAAGTCTCTCAGGACGCTGAATTTACCACTTGTCTCCGCTAAGTGGCCGGGAATATCTTTTGTAATAAGAGACTTGGGAACGAAGTGGTTTATTAACAAATAAGGATGTGTAGCCACAAACTCACTGTTCAAGCACATTGTCTGCATTGAGTGTAACACGACGTCTTGGTTAAAATCTTTTGTTTCAAAATACTTCAATATGTCAGAATAATGCAATGATACAATCTGCTCACTTAACTCTTTTTGATACAAACACATTGGGGCAGGTAGCCAATAATCCCCAGATGTATCTCCAGAAACACCCATTGTTTGAGCATCAACAATGGCTGGCTCAGGAGCAGTGTCGAGTATTTTTCTCAAATCCATATCCGCTTGAAGATATCTGTCCCATTAGAATATCTTGAAATTTTCAAATCAATCTTAAATTTCGAGCGTCACAATACAAAATAGCTATCAGATTAGTATCGAACACTGGGAAGCAAGAAATGGTTGAAACGGCTTCAAAATTAAGTCAAGGTATGTGTTTTCTCATAATTAATAATGCAATTAACATATTCTAACTACTGAATTTAGACGAGATTGCGCTTTATGATAGGCAAATCCGGCTATGGGGAATGGCAGCTCAAGCTAGGATGAGGTCTGCTAAGGTGCTACTCATAAATTTAGGTGCGTTGGGAACAGAAATCGCCAAAAATGTCGTTTTGAGTGGTATTGGTTCTTTGACTATCCTGGACAAGCACGACATAGTTGAGGAAGATTTTCGAACACAATTTTTCATCAGTAAGGAAGAGACAGGCTCTAAAAGGCTCGAAGTAGCAAAATCCCGAATCCATGATATGAATCCTAGGGTTAATCTGCAAACTGATATTGATGATTTCAGAAACAAACCCGACTCCTACTTTGAGCAATTCGATCTCATCATTGGTACGGAACTATGCAAAGAAGAGACAGTCAATCTGAATGCAATAACCCGCAGGTTCAACATACCCCTGTATACTGCTGGTCTGAACGGTCTATTTGGCTATATTTTTGTTGATCTTATTGCGTTCGATGCTACAGACGAGAAACAGAAAAATTCGATTCCCACGAAGCTAGGCCCTATTTCTCAAAATAGAGAAATTATACAGGTAACTGAATATGTCAATGAGGAACAGTCCAAAGTGTTCGAAAGAGTAGTGTCAAGGCATACGTATAAACCCTTTGAATCTGCATTAGAAACGGCTTCATTGAGTGACAAGCTCACTCGTAGGCAACTTAAGAAATTAACCAACGCCGTTCCTCTGACGCTAGCTTTGTTTGAATACAATAATGACTACTCCAAGCTTACAGCTCAAGATTTAAAGGAGCGTGCAATAAATGTCTGCAAACGATTGGGACTTCCAGTAGAGAATTTGAAACAAGAATACCTCGAACAGTTCGCAGAACTAGCTGGTGTGCAGTTTGCACCTGTATCGGCGGTGATTGGAGGAGCTGTAGCACAAGACGTCATTAACATTTTAGGAAAAAGACAGGCTCCACTAAATAATTTTGTGGTCCTGGATGGGGTTACACTTGATATGCAGATTTTCGAGCTATGACACTATTTGTATTGAGAACCAAATCAGCACCTTAATACGAGGTTTACATTCCCGTTTGTGTTAAAAAGATACGTACACTCTATTAATTCTTTAGATGTAGAATTGTATCTCCGATCGAAGCTCTATTGCACAACGTGAGAAGGAAATCACGTGATTCCTTTTTCTCTATTTACGTCTGCCCGCTGACAGTAACTTCTTGTAAATGAACCATAAAGTTTTGTAAAGACACATCGTCAGTTAGGACAATGGTCGACCCGCCTGCTGATTGGTCTTGGTAACTATCAGAGGGGTTCAGCTTAGACAACAAAAATCTCGCTTGAGAACCCCCTGCTTCGGTATCGATAAACCTTGGAAGTGGGAATCTGTCGACCAGCAATTCTGCAGCCTCCAGCTTTGGTTCCTCAAGTAGGGATTTGAAATCTGCGTACTGTGGATCATCTTGATATCCTGCTTTCCTCCACTGAGCGATCTGCTCACCATGGTAAATTAAGATATAAAAAAATGTGTCAAGCAATAAAATTGTGTTTGGTTTCACTGACACAGAATCCAAAAGTACAGGTTGAGGCTCCTCCTCCATGGAGAAAGATGTCAAGGTGGGCTGAATCATGATCAAAGAGTTAGTAGTATCTTCCCTCGTAAAGATATGTCTGTAAAATGCTGTTTCATCAGGAGAGTTGTTGAAAACACTCAAGAATTGTGATCTTCTCAAGTAGTAAGTGAATTGAGGATATAAAGAGAAGTTAGGGGCCAATCTAAACGACCTTGAGTCGTCTTTATTGTAATCAGCATACTTTTGACATAATTTGATCAAAGTTCTGTCGATCCATCTGATTACATCTGCGCCATCATCTGATTCTGCCTTA
This sequence comes from Lachancea cidri, assembly GCA_030569995.1. Classification (NCBI taxonomy): domain Eukaryota; kingdom Fungi; phylum Ascomycota; class Saccharomycetes; order Saccharomycetales; family Saccharomycetaceae; genus Lachancea; species Lachancea cidri. The sequence continues at coordinate 27,432 of JAJLUF010000119.1, forward strand.
TGAACAGCAATTCTGGCCATTAATACAGCAGCAGCTTCTTGATCGAAAGAAGCTGCAATAGCTGGGGAACCAAATGGAAGTAATTGATTGGCAACAGTCGTTACTCTAACTCGGTTAGTACCTGACGCATGCTGATAGGATGTAACAAATTGGGTATAGGCCAATTTTGGCCTATCACCCATGACACCTGCCGTGGCCGCTGTATTCGCAATTTCGAAAAAAACGGCATAGGTGTGATTGGGGCTCAAAGAGGCCATCTTCCACGTTGAAGTACCACCCATACCAATCTCGGAGTCACTGACGTTTATAGCGTCCGTTTTTTTCACTGGCGCAGCATGTCCAATCAAACCTTGGATCTTCAAATCTCTACTGGTTTTAACAGACATGTTACCATTGAACGCCATAGTCAAATAGCCCTCTTCATCGCTGGAGAACAATCTCAAGAAAGACTGCTTGAAGATAGAAGTAGAGAAAGCGTCTGTTAATAGTAAAACACCACCCGTGGAGTCAGTCAATTGCTTCATTTCAGACATACCAACTTGATCGTAACAGCCCGCAAAAATATCGACTGTATGTCCATTGTCGGCAATTCTTTGAGCCAATAGATTATAGAATTTAGATGCTTTCTTGTAATGCTTTGCATTGTCGGAATCAATGTCATGGTGCGATCTTAGGGGGTCTTTCAATTCCGAAGACACAATTAGACCGGGTGACAGAGTACTTGGGCCAGATGCGAACAGAATGATTCTAGAAGCCACGTTCTTGTAGCAGCCCTGCAAAATCAAAGTAGCAATATTTAACGCAGAACCAGTTGCTCTGAGAGGTCTGTGACCGGCCGGAACAGACCATTGGTCTGGTCTTAAGTTTTCCAACAATTGAGTCAGCTTGAACTCTACTTGTTCCAATGGCAAAAAGAATCTGTTCAACGAAAAGGGGGTCACCTTTGTATTTAAGCCCGCTGCGATGTTTCCTGTAGGCTTTTCTCCTGTTAACATCTCTACCAACATCGCCAATTGATATTCTCTGTCTCCTCTAAAAACATTGCATTTGTCAATTGTCTCGCAGGAAAGATCATGTAGCTGTACAACGTTACCGTATGTCATCAGTCCAACAAGAGCGTTTGGGGGCAGCAAAGATAGGGAAGTTATAATAGATTCCCTCAAAGCTTGCAAGTTCTCTTCTTCCGCTGTTATGTCCACGACGAAAAAGAAAATAGGAGGAACTTGAACTGGTCTGTTGGT